>CM057449.1:1110125000-1110347500 GCA_016271365.2 Neoceratodus forsteri | reverse complement strand
GTCATGACTGCTGCCATCTTGTTTTTATTTTACAAGTAAAAAAGCATTACAAATACATAACAATTATGTATTTTCAAAAAAATAAACACCCGTACATAGGTAAATGGAACCTATTTAGCTAGATTCTGGTGTTTGCATTTTGAGTATGATGCTGAAAATAAGGTTTCTGGGCTCCTGAAAATCCTTGGTGCCCATCTAAGCAACAGGAGCTGTTCATCTGGCTTCTCTTTATGAGAACAGTTTCCAGTGAAAAATCACTGCTAACAACAATACCGGGTGGGTGGTGAGAAATGTCAGCCAGCCCAATATATTCAAATGGTATGAAAATTCAGCAGTCCTGCACAAATAAAAAAATCATACCCACAAAATAAAATGCAAAATGCAAACATTTACTAGTGGCTTAAGCTGAAGCTGGATCAAGATCCAAAAAATCCCAGTGCTTCAGCAAACTGCATTTGACACCTGCTGAAGAAGGCATTTTGCCAAAAGGCTGGGCTTTTTCTGGCTCTTGCTCCAGCACCAGCGTAAACCACTAATAAATGTTTGCATTTTGCATTATAGTCTGTGCATGTGGCTTTTCATTTGTCAAGGAGTGCTGATTTTTGGGAATGTTTTTATGAAAACAGCAAGACTTTCTTGATTTCTGCAGCTGCAGATGGAGTGGTGTTGCCAGTTTCATTGACAGCAGTGTCTATCTATCTGTCTGTCTAACTAGCTACCTATTGGATCTAACTATATTGTATCTATTTAATTATTTGTCTACTTATCCCATTTATCTATTATCAAAAGTGGACTGGGGTGCCCATCCTTGGTACCCCTGCATTCAGATCCCCCATCCCCTTCCCAATACATAGATGACAGCACTAGGGTACCCATCCAGACCTGCCAAAGAGTAGTACACAACTGGAGTGTCCAATCCCTGGTGTTGACAATGTTCCCCTGTGAGAAAAGAAAACTATCCCTAATTTTTCTATTTTTCTGAAATCTGTAAATAGGAAAATGGTCTCTTGCTGATCTGCTCTGCATTCCCCACCCACCCACCCCACTCTGACAACCAATTCAGCACCCACCACCCCACACCCATACCCACACCCTCATTTGCCTAAACGTGTCCCATGATGTAGCTCCACTCTCTGATCAAAAATATTTCCTTCTGGAACCATGACTATGATATGAGAAAATAAGGTAAATCTGGTTTTATGTATTTCAGTGCAATTTGAACAGTTACTCATAACTCTATCATTTTCAATTTTTTCACACCAAATTTTCAACATGGCCTTTTTGGGACCCCAGTTCACGAACAAGGAGGTAACATTTTTCAGATCTGTCCCAGAAGGTGATTTTGCAGTCATTCTGCAAAATGACCTTTAAGGAGAGGTTTGAAAACGTTCACCTACTGGCCCCATGGAGGTGGGGTCATAAGAAAGCTATGTTAAAAATATTGAAAAATGCTAAAGTTATGAGTAAAAGTTCAAAATGCATTGAAATACATAAAATTAGCCAACCAGCTGAATGAGGTTAAGATTCCACTATCTCAAAAATAATGGAAATCTTTGCAAAAAATAAATTGCATTAATGCACCACTTAAGGTGTAACTTAATTCCACAAAAGTCAGGAAATGAGGCATCAAGGTTTGCAGCCCTATCTCCACAGTACCCAAGCAGCAAAAAGGCAAGACCACACAAGCAACCAAAGACAACTATCATCAGGTAAGAAAAACAACATTCAGCTATTTCCAGATGATACAAAGGCAATGCCACTGATGTGCTGCCTTTGTGGATTTGCATCTGTAGCTGCATAGGCACAAGCCCCACAGGGGGTTGTGTTGATGCAGCCACACCTGTGTGTGTATGTTGTACAGGGTGCATGAGTACCTGTATCTGCAGAAGTGTAGGCCCCATGAGTATCTGCACTTCTGTAGTCTGAAGTATTGTTGCAAGGTGGGTATCATGGTTTCAGTTGCAGATCTAGACATTTTTAAGGGGGTAGCAGTTTTATTTAGGAGTAGTACTTTCCCTGGAAAAGTCAAATATTACCTTTGAAAGCTCAGATTAGGTGAAAACAGTTACTTTTTGCTGGCCTAAGAAGATAGCAGGTGCAGAAACAGTTGCATGTTTTATTTTGTTTGTCTTATCTGATGACGGTTGTTTGTGGTTGCTTGTGTGTTCTTGTGCTTTTGCTGCTTGGGGGCTGTGGAGAGAGGGTTGGAAACCCTAACACTACATTTCTGTACTATTGTGGTGCTAAACAGAGCCCTAGCTCATACATCAATGCATTTTTGCAAACAATATTTATATCTACATATATAGATATTTGAGATAATATGTACATACAAAGATATTTAGATACATACGATATTTAGAAATTCATATATTATTTATTGATGTTTGTCAGTAAGACATACAGATTTTCATTCCCTAAGGAGGCGGTATTAGTTTTATTTCTAAAAAGATAGACAGGAGTCCTAAGGAGATGTCAGTTATTTAGGTTCTCTGTGTCTTCTGTCCAAACAAAGCTAGAAGAAAGTTATTTCTCTTTTTACAGTTCTAAGTTGCCTAACACTACAATATAAACTTCTCACCTAAGTTGACAATGATTTTTTTCTGTTCTTTTTCTCCCTCTTTACCTCCAAAAGCCCCCTCAGACAGAGATACCCCACTCCTGTCACCTACACCCTGTTCTTACCCCAACTACTTACTTAGCACTATAGGTGAGTGGGTGCCACTGGCAGTGGTGCAGAGCCCGCAGGGTTCCTATTCTTATCCTGCTGTCTGGAGCTTTTTCTTCCTGTTCTCTCCACTTTCCCAAGATCAGTGTACATGTAGTGGCAAGGGAGTGTGACATGAAGACACTGTATGTACTCCAGTGCCTACTCACAGCCCTCTGAGAGCACTTCCTAGCCTCTGCTCGGTGTCAGACAGGAAGCAGCACATGCTGCCCCCTCCCTAGAGGAGGAGAACCAACTATGGAAACTTAGCCCTCCTTCCTTTGGTTGGTTACTGAGTGACCCTGGTCATTTTTCAAACTCAGGTCAATGGTGTGCATGGACATCCTCAGCCTGCCATGCCATGCCAATAGACTAGCTTGGCAGTGAATGTTTTAAAGAAAAAAAGTGTCAGTTAGCAACAGACTCCAACTAAAAATGTTTTGCTGTGCAATTGTTTGTCCATTTTGTGTTACACATTGTACAAACCAGAGGTGGCTGTATGAATTTCAATACAGTTCACTTCCTGAATAAAAAAAATTCATACTGAAGCCCATTGCACTTTAAATACCTTTATACCAAAATCCTTTTCCAGTACTGCTTTATCTTGGTGAGTGGTCAGTATTCCAGCTGTGAAGGGATGAGTATATATACTGTATATATCCTTGGTAACATCCCTTTAAGGTGTACCCCAGCCCTTATAATATGGTTTTCTAGAAGAACCAGGTTGATCTATAAATGTGTTCACAAAGTCTAGCATGCTATACCACCCCATACCACCACAAAACTCAATTATATTTTAGTTATTTGTAAGCCACCCCCTCCCGGGGTGAGCCTACTACCTTTGTCTGCCCCCCTTCCTTATTTTTTCCCTTGAGATAGCATGGGGGGGGCAAATCCCTGTTCTGCCCAGTAAGTGGTGGAGTTTTGCCAGGTATTTAAGCCTGAGGATTTGGGGAGCTGGGGGAGTTGGAAGATTAGTGAGCTGGTAGGGCCAGTGTGACCGGGGGACCTACACCTCCCTTGCCCAGAAGATGTTGCCATGCAGCTTTGGTGCGATGGGTGGGAGGTTTCTGAGGGAGGAGGCAGGAGTTGGCAACCATTTGAGGTCTGGAACACTGTGGCTGGGTGTGAAAGGAGTGAAGGAGGAGAAGAAATAGCAGAACCATCTGGAGGCTAGGGTTCCAGTTCACCCAAAAGGCAGTGGAGCTGTTGTGATGGTGGCAGAACCACAGCAGGGTTTCCTGGAGGTGTCAGGTTCGTTGAGTCTTTCTCATGTGGCATGCTGCTGTAAGGTAAGGGGAGGAGGGCCGCATCCTGGGATTCACCTTAGGGCTTGCCATGCCCGTGTCTGGGGCAGGACCCGTTAGACCCACTTAAGGGATGTGGTCCCGGGAAACAGAAATGGAAGGAGGGACCATCATCATACTTTTTGGTAGGCTTTCTTCTGGCTCAGAAAGCAAGAAAGAATTGGGCACCTGTTTTGGCTCTGGTTAGAAAGGAAAATTTGGGGAAGCAGCCATGGAAGGCATTTAGGTTGAATTTCTCCCCAGTCTATATGGTACAATGGCATGGAGGAGTAAGATACAAGGAGTAAGGCATAAGGAAAAGGAACAAGGTTAAACAGTATGGAAGAGAGGGTGTTGAGCTTGGTTTCTGCTCATTTGGGAAAGATGGAACCAGTTTGGTCTATGAGCTAGCCCATAAAATCAAATAGCTGTGGCTAGTGCAAAGTGCCCTATTGCCTATTTGATTCTCTCTATCTCTTAGCCCTTGGAGCTGCTCCTGAAATTTATGTGAAATTATTAATCATTCCTGAATAAGAAAGTAAATGTTTCTATTTTCACTTTTATGTGGTGGTGCTGAGTTTTAATGAATTAATTCATACATTTCTTCCTGAGTAGTTTTTTTCTGCCCCCCTACCCCCCACGAGGTACTCCAGCTAGCAAAAGCAGTGGTGCCTAGATGGATTGCACCATGGTAAGAGGAGGCCTTTTTTCTTAAAATGTTTCACCAGCCAGGTAAGGCTGATTTTGTTCCATTTCTGGGAAGCTGAACCAGGAGGTTCTTAGGTTCTGTGCCATCTCCCCTCACTATACCATCAGGACCCCTAGATAGAATTTGAGGGAGAGAGTGGTTACAGAATGTGGGGACTCATCCAGGATATCTTTTTGTGATGTGTGAACTTCAGGACCACTGGCTTTGTGGGAGTGAAGGAGCTGGAAGGGGTCTGACTGGCTCAATGGGCCTGGCTGAACGGCACAGTAATTTGGCCTACCATTGTGGTATGGCACATTTCTCCTGTGCACCATAGTCTGGGTGCTTGACAAATGTAAGAAGTGGTCAGGTGGGGAGCAGCTGCACTCAGGATTTACTTGTTCGGTGCAGCACCGGGAAAGAGCAAGCAGGAGGTGCTATTTTCTGTGCTTGTGGTGGAGGAGATGACACATACTGTAGTTAGAACCTGCTAAAAGCCAAGATGGCTGAGAAGTTTCTGTTGCAGGAACCACATACCACTGTCCCTGCATCACTGCTGGCATGGCTGTGGAATTCAGCTGGGAGAGGAGTGGCTGAGGAGAAATGCATTCGGTGTGAATACTGAGGGGAAGAAGTGGTGAAGCTGCCTTTGTGTTCGATTTGCTCCAGTAGGTCAGCAAGGGCATTTATAAGGCATTACATTTGGCTACCCTTGGACTTTCCCCCATGGGAACATTGGTGGGCACCACATCATTGTTTTCACAAGGCAGCCTGGATTTGGGGGCAGAGGCCAAGTCACTGGCCTCTGCTGTGGTGCCATAGTCTGAGGTTCCGGAGGTGTATGTAGTGGTAGAAGCCATGGAGGAACCTGCCAGTGAAGTTGAGGTAGGACATAGATATCTGCTCATTCTCTCACCACCTGGTATCATCAACTGTCCCCGTGGGGGTAGAAGCAGGGGACTAGGGTCAGCAGCTGGTGGCCCCCTGGGGGAGTTGGCATCAGGTTCCCTGCCTGGCAATGGCAGATCCTCTGGTGCCTCAGAGTGGGGGGCTTCGCATGCAAGTATGCCTGGACAAGCTATAGAAGAAGAGGCAAGAGATGAGGTTGTTTGGGAGCTGCCTGTCACATTGCCCCAGACCAAGACTTCCAGCATTTTTAATTTGCTGAACATGAGATATATGGAGCCATTCCTCAGTCTTATCAGTGGCCTGCAGTGAAGCTGCCTTTTACCAGCCCATGCCTCCTGGCACAGAACAAGACACTGCATGCAAAAATAGATGGCATGCTAAGCAATGATCCTTTAAATGTCCCGTAACATACCCAGGTGTGGCTGGAGCCCAGAGCCACCTGACGCACCAGTGTGCGGGACCTGCCTGAATGGTCATAGGCAGAGAAGTGGGTGAGGAGAAGGATTCATGTTGAATACCCAAATGGGGAGTACCCTTACATATTGGAGAGACTTTGAGACATCATCAAGGAGAAAAGGGTGGATTGGGTGTTCAGAGCCATGGTCCAGAAGTTACAACAGCGACTGGGGGCACCTGGATCGGTCACCCAGGATATCATCTAGAAGGCAAAGGCTTTGTGCTTCTCTACAGCCTGGGCTGGACTTACTCTTTTTAAGTACTTTGCCCTGGTGCAGGACAGAGTGGGCTCTCATATGAAAATTTATATAATTTCAATGGATTCTTTTGGAGAGGAGACTACTAAGCCATATCCAGACTATTACTATCCCCGTGGCAGAGGGCCCACCATCTAAGGAGGAAATTGTTTAGCATTTTGTGATTTGCCAGGACTGTCTTCATTGAAATCAAGAAGTGTGGAGACTTTTAAAGTTGCTTTATGTATTGTGCCCAGTGAAGGTCGCCCTGGGTTTAACCCCCAACCCCAGTTGAAGAAGAAGAAAAGAAAAAAAATCTATTTGGACTGACCCACTGAGACTGTTGTGTTCAGTGTGTTTGAAATAAAATGAGACTTAAATTATTCTATGCAGTTGCTCCCTCTTGGAGCAACCATTCTCACTAATAATTCAAAAGTGCAGCTTCTACCTCTTTATGAATGTGGAGTGAGTGGTGGTATTGGGTGAATGGGGGACTGTGTGGTGTGAGAGGGGTGTTTCTATTTAGGTACTTCTGCATGCATGCTTAAAAAAAAAGTTTAGATGTTTTGAAGAAGTTAAATGTTCATTGACAACCTAGCCATAATAAATGTACTGCTTAAGTTTAATTACAGTGTGTTGATGTTATTTCAATGCTTTTATTATAGAAACTCACTCAATGAGTCAGGATAGGTAGGAGGTTAAAAGAGTGGGTGCACCTGAGGAGGCCCTGGGTTGGGTGGGGAGTGCGTATACCCACTCTGGCTGGGGGTCCCCTTGGAAGATCCTCTTTTCTGCCCCATTTCCAGGAGGACATGGTTTTAATCGGGGGCAGAATGTAAGCCCCTCATCCCAGGGTGGGCTTGCTACCTTTGTCCACCCCACCTTCCTTATTTTTCCCTTGAGATAGCATAGAAGGAGTGATTCACTGTTCTGCCCAGTAAGTGGTAGAGTTTCACCTGGTATTTAAGACTGGGGTTTTGGAGGGCTGGAGGCAGTTGGAGGATTGGCAGGCTGGTAGAGCCAGTGTGGCCAAGGGGTCCTGCATCTCTCTGGCCTAGAAGGTGTCAGCAGGCAGCGTTGGTGCAAAGGGTGGGAAGGTTCGAGGGAGGAAGCAGGAGTTGGTGACCATTTGTGGTCTGGGACACTGCAGCTGTGTGTGAAAGGAGGGAATAATAAGAAGAAATAGCATAACCATCTGGAGGCTGAGGGTTCCAGTTCACCCAAAGGAAATGAGTGGAATCAAGGCAGTGGGGCTGTTGTGAAGGTGACAGGTTTGGGGAGCCTTTCCTGTGTGGCACACTGCTGTAAGGTAAGGGAGAGGTGGGCCACATCCTGGGATTCAACCTTAGGGCCTGCTGTGCCCATGTCTGGGGTGGGACCCATTAGACCCACTTAAGGGATGCGGCCCTGGGAAACAGAAATGGAATGAGGGGACCATCATCATGCTTTTTGGTAGGCTTTCTTCTAGCTTGGGAAGCAAAGAGGAATTGGGCACCTGTTTTTGCTCTGGTTAGAAAGGAAAATTTTGGGAAGCAGCCACGGGAGGCATTTAGGCTGCAATTTGTCACCGTCTATATGGTATGGTGGCAGGGAGGAGTAAAGCACTCCCCCATAAGGAAAAGGAACAAGGTTAAACAGTATGGAGGAGAGGGTGTTGAGCTAGGTTTCAGCTCATTTGGGAAAGGTGGAGCCAGTTTGATCTATGAGCTAGGCTGGAAAATCAAATAGCTATGGCTGGTGCAAAGTGTTCAATTGTCTATTTTTTTTTTGTTTAGTTGTTTAACCAGTAGTAGCACACTAAGCTGAAAGCTTTTTTACAGGTGCAACCTGGGAGCACAGGGAAGTTAAGTGACTTGCTCAGGGTCACACAGTATGTAAGTGGAAGCTGTGGGATTCAAACCCAGGTCTGGTCTGCTGGATGTCACCAGATTTGCAGCTCAGAACAACTGTGCTATACTGCCTCCTGTTCGATTCTCTTAATCTCTCAGCCTCATGGAGCTGAGCTTGTAATTTATTTAATTTTATTAATCATTCCTGAATAAGAAATTAAATGTTTGTTTTTTTTTCACTTACATGTGGTGGTGCTGAGATTTAATGAATTAATTCACACATTTCCTCCTAAGAAGGTTTTTTCTGCCCCCTCCCATGAGATACTCCAGCCAGCAAAAGCAGTGGTGCCTAGATGGATTCCACCCTGGTTAGAGTAAGCCTTTTTTCTTGAAATGTTTCGCCAGTCTGGTAAGGCCTGTTTTGTTCCATTTCTGGGAAGCTGAACTAGGAGGTTCTTAGATTCTGTAACCCCTCCCATTGCTATACCATTGTAACCCCTAGACAGAATTTGAGGGAGAAAAGGCTTACATATTTTTTATTTTCTATTTTAAATTTAACCAGGTAAACTCTGAGGGCAACAAATGTCCATTTTCATGTGGGACCCAGAAGATGTAACAAGTACAAAACAAAACATACAACATCATCACAATACAGCAATCAATTAAAAGAAATTGAGTTATCTATGAAATATTGCTTTATGTTGCTTTTGAATTATTTGTTAATTCTAGACCAATGATCATCATTCTCTGATAGCTTTACAGAGAAAATGAAAGTTGGGCCAGAACAATTCTATAAAAACGATGCTTCAGTTTTGATGCTGTGGGTGAATGTGTAACATGAGATTCCCATCTAAACTACCACATCCTTAAAAGAGAAGGATACAAAGCCATGTAAAAATCACAAAAAGGAAATCAAAAATAAAAACAGCAAACATCAAATGAAAACAAAGTTAACACATACTGCAAATTACAATGATGTGTATGCCTGGAACAGTTCAGAACAAATCTGCAAGCATCATGATATGAAATTTTGATTCTGTTCAAAGCCAGTCCAGTAGCAGAAGTGTACACTTGCAAACCATAATCAAGAACTGAAAATATAAACAACTGAACCAAAATTTTTTTTAGAAATAAAGGAAGGAGAATTACATACTCTATATAGCTGGCCAAGTTTCATGTTTTAGTCAAAAAATCATTATGGACATTGTAAGATAACAGTGGTTTCAAATACAAACTCACATACTTAAAATAATCTAACATTTCAACCTCATTACTCTGTCCAACTCCATATCTTATCACAATTGAAAAAGTGAAAGACAAAGCCTTTGCTTTACTACCAAACACAATGGACCTGGTCTTAGAAACATTACATAGAAACATAGAAACATAGAAGTTGACGGCAGATAAGGACCGCAAGGCCCATCCAGTCTGCCCATTTCTTTTTCTACCTTATAAATGTGCCATCGGCCTTTGCTCTGTCAGTGGCCTATCTATTCATAGTCATGTGTATTGCTCCCTTATGCCTATCCCATGCGTGTTTGAAGCCCTGCACTGTATTCATAGCCACCACTTCTTGTGGTAAGCCATTCCATGCATCCACCACCTTTCTGTGAAAAAGAATTTCTCACATTCCCCTTAATCGGCCTCCTCTAATCTCATGCTGTGTCCTCTTGTCCTGCTATTTTTCTTATATTTAAACATGTTAGACTCTTTCACCTTGTTTATGCCCTTAAGGTGTTTGAATGCCTCGATCATATCACCTCTCCCTCCTTTGCTCAAGGGTATACATATTGAGCTCCGCTAATCTGTCCTCATATGTCTTCTGATGCAGTCCCTGCACCATTTGGTTGCCCTTCCTGGACTGCCTCAATTTGGTTAATGTCCTTGTGAAGGTGTGGCCTCCAATACTGCACGCAGTACTCCAGATGGGGCCTAACCAGTGTCTTGTACAGAGGATTATTACCTCCTCTTACGACTTGTGATACCCCTACTAATACACCCTAACACCCCCTAGCCTTACCTACTGCTTTAGAGGTCTGCTTGGATGATTTTAGGTCATCAGTGATGATGATGCCCAAGTCTCTTTCTTCCTTTGTGACTGCTAGCAACTCCTCCCAGCCTATAGGTGGCTTCAGGGTTTCTCTTCCCTATGTGCATGATTTTGCACTTCTTTGCATTAAATCCAGTTGCCACTCTTCTGACCATTCTGCTAGTTTATCCAGATCTCTTCTCATTCTGCCCACCCCATCTGGATCATCTACTCTGTTGCAGATCTTGGTGTCATCTGCAAACAGACAAGCCTTACCCTCTAGTCCATCTGTAAGGTCACTAATGAAGATGTTGAAGAGGACTGGCCCCAGGACTGATCCCTGAGGTACCCCACTTATGACTTGCATCTCTTCTGACTGTATACCATTTACCACCACTCTCTGTTTTCTGCCCGTCAACCAGTTTGCCACCCAGTTGACCAACTTCTGACCCACCCCGAGCCTACCCAGCTTATTTATCAATCTTCTATGTGGAACAATGTCAAAGCTTTGCTGAAGTCAAGGTAGGCGACATCAACTGCTCCCCTTGGTCCACCACTCTGGTTACCCAGTCAAAGAAATCTATGAGATTAGTTTGACAGGACCTTCCTTTGTAAACCCATGCTGTCTTGGATCCTGTGCCCTATGGATTCCATGTTGCACTATCCTTTCCTTAAGGAGTGCTCCATAATCTTGCCCACTACTGAGGTAAGACTGACCGGTCTGTAGTTCCCCGCCTCCTCCCTGCTACCACTCTTGTGGAGCGGGATCACATGAGCCCTTCTCCAGTCTTCTGGGACCTCTCCTGTGCTCAGAGACTCACTAAACAATTCTGCTAATGGCTCTGCTAGTTCCTCCTTTAGCTCCTTAAGTACCCTGGGATGTATGCCATCAGGTCCCATTGCCTTATCCACCCTGAGCTTAGCAAGTTGCAAACCATTTCTTTGCAGCCAGTTTTGAACCAAGGTAAAATCTGATTGTAACGTAGAAATCAAAGGTTCTGTTTGTTTTCCCTTGAAAAATAAAACAATGTCATTAGCATAAAATAAAATATGGGACTTAAAATCCCCAAATGGTATGTCATTTAAAAAATACTAACCAACAAAGGGCCAAGAACTGAGTCCTGTGGGACTCCAGTATCAATTCTGGCTGAAGGTGACAAAACTCAGTTAACTAAAACTTCTTATATTCTATTTATCAGTAATTCTCAAACTAATGTAAAACAGTTTCAGTACATTCCAAGTCAGTGAGTTTGGCAAGCAGGTGACTGTGGAGGACCAAGTCAAAAGTTTTAAATACTGTAAATCAAGAAAAATCACAGCTGCCAAATATTCACTGTTCAAGGCCTCATGAAGATAGATGGTTAATTCAACCAGAGCAGTAAGCATACTGTGCTCCTTATGAAAACTATGCTGGCAAGATGGATAGGTGTTATTTTGATCGAAGTAAGCCTTGGCATTTTCAAAGATCACCCACTGAAGGGCTGTAGACAGTGATAAGAGAAATGAGACTGGCCTATAATTGTTTACTGCACTTCCTTGGTCAGATTTAAAGACTGGCACCACAGTCACCTGATTCCAAATCTTAGGGACTGTAGCTGTCTGCAAAGAAAAATGAAACATACTATATAAGGGAAAAACATCAAATCCATAACTTGGGAAAATAGTTGAAGGTCAATATCAAGTCAAGTCAGATTTTATTTTTAGAAAGCGCTTGTACAGAATTAAAAACAAAATAAAAATCATCCATTAAAACACCTAAATTAAAACAGGCAACACAACTAAATAATACATTAAACAGCATCCGCGAATGCTAAATCAAACAAATAAGTATTTAACGCGGACTTAAAGGTTTCAGTGGACAGGCACTCTCTAACCTGATGAGGTAGAGAATTCCACAGGGTTGGAGCCACAAAAGAACAAGCTCTGGCTCTGAGGTCTTTAAATGGACCCTGGGAATCTCTAGTAATCCCTCATTGTAGGAAAGGAGTAGGCAGAGGGGGCAATAGGGACAAAGAAGGTCTTGCAAATAATGCAGTACCTGTCTGTGTAGGGCCTTATAGGTTAGCAAAGCAACCTTGAAGGTGATCCTTCACCACACTGGCAGCTGGTGCAGTTCACGGAACAGAGGTAAGACATGGCTAGATCTTGACAAACCCGTTAACAACCTGGCTGCCGCTTTCTGCACCAGCTGCAGGTGGCTGATGTCCACCCCCGGAAACCCTAGGTATAGTGCATTAAAGTAGTCAGATCATCATCATCATCATCTTCATTCTGTTATTTTAATTTAATAATCAAACATTTCCTCAACTAATATATCCTTAAATACACATTTACTATTTCAATGTCTAGATTATACAGCATCTAAAAGTAAAGAACTTTTAGTCTTGGGGATTAAATTAATAGCACTGCAAAAACTCTAATTCAATTTGGTTGCAGTTTCTTATAATAATAAAAAAGATCTTCATTAGCAGTCTGTGGTGAAGTGATGGTAGGTAATTTAGATTTTCCCAGTAACTCATTCAATGTCTTCCAATTAGTCTTATTACTATTTCCATCAAACTGTTGATTTAAGTAAAAATCTGATTTAACCTTCTGCACATGTCCTTTACGTTTGTTTCATAGTCTTGTATACTCTTTCAAATTAGTACATGTTTTCTCCTTTTTATATATTATATAAGATTAATTGCTGCTACACATCAGTTAAATTGACTCAGAGGTGATCCAGCTCAGGTTCCTGTCCCTTTCCCTTAACTTTTTAATTGGGGCTACATTTTCACAAACTGCAATAACTTTAGAAGATATGTGATCTAACATAGAATTGCTTTCTGGAATACAAAAAGAAAATACCAATCAGTAGAAGAAACAAAATTATGAAATAGACCAACATTAAAATTCTGTATAAAGTCCCAGAAAAATGAAAACTGGTCAGGACGGATCCTTCTAGCAGACCAAGTGCAAGCAACAGGACTGTAGTTATTCAGTGCATCAAAAATTGAACAACATAGAGACATAGATACATAGAAGTTTAAAGCAGATAAGGACCGCAAGGCCCATCCAGTCTGCCCATTTTTTCTACCTTATGAATGTGTCATAGGCCTTTGCTCTGTCAATGGCCTATTAATTCATACTCATCTGTATTGCTCATTTATGCCTATCCCATGCCTGTTTGAAACCCTGCACTGTATTCATATCCACCACTTCCTAGGGTAGGCCGTTTCATGCATCTACCACCCTTTCTGTGAAAAAGAACTTCCTCACATTACCCCTTTATCAGACTCCCTCTAATCTCATGAGTCATTTTGTCCAGCTATTTTTCTTACATTGAAACATGTTCATCTCTTCCACCTTGTTAATGCCCTTAAGATGTTTGAATGTTTTGATCATATCAACTATCTCCCTCTTTTGCTCTAGGGTATCCATATTGAGCTCCACTAATCTGTCCTCATATGTTTTCAGAAGCAGTCCCTGCACCATTTTGGTTGCCTTTCTCTGAGCTGCCTCCATTTTGTTAATGTCCTTGTGCAGGTGCGCCTCAAGAACTGCACACCAGTACTCCAGATGGGGCCTAATCAGTGTCTTATAAAGAAGGATTATTACCTCCCTCCCTCTTATGACTTCTGATACCCCTACTAATACACCACAACATCCCTCTAGCCTTACCTACTGCTTTAGTGGTCTGCTTGGATGATTTCAGGTCATTTGTGATGATGATGATGCCCATGTCTCTTTCTTCCCTTGTGATTGCCAGCAACTCCCCTCCCTACCTACACATAGCTTCAGGGTTTCTCTTCTCTATATGCATGATCTTGCACTTCTTTGCATTAAAACCCAGTTGTCACTCTTCAGACCATTTTGCCAGTTTTTCCAGATCTCTTCTCTTTCTGCCCACCCGATCCAGATCATCTGCACTATTGCAGATCTTAGTGTCATCTGCAAACAGGCAAACCTTACCCTCCAATCCATCTAAAATGTCACTGATGGAGATATTGAAGAGGTCTGGCCCCAGGACTGATCCCTGAGGTACCCCACTTGTGACCTGCATCTCTTCTGACTGTATACCATTTAGAACCACTCTATATTTTCTACCCACCAACCAGTTTGCCACCCAGTTGACCAACTTCTGACCCACCCTGAGCCTACCCAACTTATTAATCAATCTTCTATGTGGAACAGTATTGAAAGCTTTCCTGAAGTCAAGGTAGGCGACATCAACTGCATCCCCTTGGTCCACCACTCTGGTTATCCAATCAAAGAAATCTATGAAAATAATTTGACAGGACCTTCCTGTTGTAAACCCATGCTGTCTTGGATCCTGTGCTCCTATGGATTCCAGGCGTTGCACTATCCTTTCCTTAAGGAGTGCCTCCATAATCTTGCCAACTACTGAAGTAAGACTGACTGGTCTTTAGTTACCTGCCTTCTTCCTGCTGACACTCTTGTGGAGCGGGATCACATGAGTCCTTCTCCACTCCAGTCTTCTGGGACCTCTCATGTGCTCAGAGACTCACTAAATAGTTCTGCTAATGGCTCTGCTAGTTCCACCCTTCGCTGCTTTAGTACCCTGGGATGTATGCCATCAGGTCTTATTGCCCTATCCACCCTGAGCTTAGCGCACTCTTGTAGGATCTTTTCTTTTGTGAAGGGACTTCTGCATACCTCCCTCCCCCTGTGTCCATGGAGTTGTGGGCCCTGCCCTGCCTTCTCCTCAGTAAATACTGAGCAGAAGTATCTACTTAGGATAGATGCTTTTCCTTGGTCCTCCTTCAAACACTCCCCTTTATCCCCTTTGATCTTAGCAATACCCCCTCTGGACTGTCTCCTTTCACTAATGTATCTATAGAGTGTCTTATCCCCTTCTTTTACTGTCTGTGCAAATATTTCCTCAGTTTGGGCTTTTGCTTGCCTTACTGACTTCCCTGCTTCCCTTAAGGAAGTTTGGGATGCCTCTCTATCTTCGTCTCACTGTGCTACCTTACATTTCCTGAAGGCCAGTCTTTTGGTTCTGATCTTTTCTGCTACTGTTTTTGAGACTAAAGTGGTTTCCTCTTTCTTTTTCTCTTGCTTTTCTCCCTAACACAATGGAATGTTGCTTCAAGTATTGCATCCTTAATGTTTGCCCATTTTGTCTGTACCCCTTCACCTGTATTTCTTCTTGCCAGGGCTAGCTTAACTCTGTTGGCCATCTTATCAAAGTCAGCTCATCTGAAGTCCCATATTTTTGCCTTGGAATGGGATGATTTAGTTCTACTGGCCAAATTGAACCATATCATGTGATGGTCACTGGCCCCCCAGGAACCTTCTACCTGGACATCTGTGATCCTTTCCAAGTTAGTCAGTACTTGATCCAGGATAGCCCTGCCTCTTGTGGGTTCTTGTACCAATTACTTGAGGCCCTCCCCCTGCAGGGAATCCACTATGTGTCTAGTTCTGGTGGATGTTCCTGCTGGTATTGACCAATCTGTATCTGTCATGTTGAAGTCTCCCATTATCAGAACCTCCCTGACACATTTTGTTTATCTTGTAACAGTAATGAGTCTATGTTCTCCCCTAGTCTGGAGGCCTGTAGACAACCCCAGTTTATATGGCTGTCCCATTTCCTGTTTCCAGGCTGACCCACAGTTCTTCTGGCTCCTTATGTGTATTCTGAATTTCTGTAGCTTTGATATTTTCATTGACATAAAGGGCCACTGCCCTCCCCCCACTTTTTGTACCTCAGTCTCTTCTGAACAGTACATAGCTGGGTACTGAAGTCTCCCAAGTGTAGTTACTGGTGAACCATGTCTCGCTAATGGCTACTATGTCCAGTCTAGCCTCTGTCATTGTTGCCTGCAGGTCTGGGATCTTGTTTCCCAGACTGCAGGCATTTGTGTACATGATTTTCCACTAGCCAGATTTCAGTGCATTAGTTGTTGTTATGTGTGAAGAATCTGATCAACTCTGGATGTCAAAATACAATCAATTATGCTATCAGACCCATTTCTGTGGTTTACCCAAGTAGTCTGTTTGATTATCTGAGAAAGACCTATTCCCTCCAGTTTGTCCCTATATTTCCATTAGCTTTGTCAATCCAGTTGACATTCACATCTCAAAGAAGAACAATTTCTTTAGAGTCACTCTTGGACACACAGAACATAGACTTTGATGGCAGATAAGGACCACTTGGCCCACCTAGTCTCCCCATTCCCCTACCCATTGGATAAGCTGCAGATCCTAGTCAACCAGCAGCCTACTTCCTTCTTACCCTCCTCCTACCCCCCACTATAATTGCCTTATGTTGGTCCCATGCATTCTTGAATTCCCACAATATTTTTGACTCCACAACCTCCTCAGGAAGGCTGTTCCATGCATCCACCACCTTCTCCATGAAAAAGTACTTCCTCACATTGCACCTGAGCCATCCCCCCCTCTATCTTCAAATTGAAGCCCACCAGCATAGACAAGCCCTCCTCAAAACAAAATGGAGGATAGTAAAAAGCATCAACAAATAAGAAGAAGAATCAGCATTTATATAGTGCTTTTCATACACAGTATCCCAAAGTGCTTTACAAGCAATGGAGACCGGTAGTGAAGTGACTGAATGTGTTGTGGCAGCCATATCGCACATCATCACCTACACACAGCCTGGAAAATTGCATGAACATGTTTATGCGAAGGGGAATGTTGGCCAGGACACCAGGAATGTTCCCTGCTCTTTGCAAAGAGTACCCTGGGTTCTTTTACTTCCACCTGGACAGCCAGCAGGATGGGCAGAAGGGACCTTGGTTTAATGTCTCATCCAAAGGATGGCACACCCCAGTAGTACAGCACTCTCCAATACTGCACTCAGATGCCAGCGATTTTTAGGTGTAAGTCCAATCCTGGTGTGGGACGAGAACCCACGACCTTCTGGTCCAGAGGTGGATGTGCTACCAACTGAGCCATGCTGACACCTATATAAATGTTTAATATTGCCCAATAAGATTTTAACTATGACAGAATCCCATTTAGTTTTCTCACAATCAAATTCATCCAACATAGCAGTTAAAGTAGAGGTAACATAAAAACACAATAACATACAGAGTGCGGATTAACTTAGGTACAAATACAGCAAGATTGTTCAGCTAATAGTTCACAAAGTGAGTTTTTGAAATGGATTATATTAGTCATACCAATTAGACAATGTAATCTCATCATCTGAGGTTTCACTAATCAGCCAGGTTTCTGACACTGTCACAGTATGAAACTGATGCATGTGTACCTAGGCTATAAATTCATAAAGTTCTGATAAAATACCACTGATATTAAAATAAACAATTGTTAAAGATCCCTGCATACCAGCCTGCAGGTGCAGTGGTTAGATTTCCGCTTGCGATGCCAACGACCAGGTTTGGGACCGAACCTGGGATTCGGAGTGCTAGCTGGAGGGAGAGGAATTGAGCATCTGAGGGACTGCTTTCCTTCTCTGGGGGAGGGGGGATGTGTCCAGTGCTTTACAGACCCCGGGCAGAGGCTGGGGTCCACTGCGGCTAGTGCCTTCACCTTAGGGTGTGGGGCAGACACTGGATGTCGTTGCATGTTTGCACCCCCAGGGATCCAGCAAGCATCAAAAAAGCCTCCCCCAGCATGACAACCTGCTCTGCTACCATCTCCACTGCCTTCAACATCTTCGGGGGGTCCCACTACCATGGCCCCAACCCGGGCATTAAGCTGATGCTTGCCAACAGTCTCTGTTGGAGGGGAGCCCTCCAGATGGCCCCACCCATTGGAGTAAGCCTGGGCATGGGGGGATGACAGGCAGGGCTGGTCTGATCTCCAAGTAGAGGATTGGTGGACCCGGGACCAAAAAAAAAAAGATCCCTTCCATGCGTTTGAACACTGACTGGAACCTTACATAAGAGATGGCCCTAGATTTGTCTTCATATTGCCAGATACCATGAGGAGCAGTAAAATATGTACCTCTTGACTCTGGCCTTATTCAGTCATATAAATTCTTCTTTAGACAAACCAACACAATTAGTAGAAACCGTTACCCTGCTACATAATCTTTTCACCCCTTCTAGCATCTAATTATTATCCACTAATTAATAACAAGAACAGATTAAAGCACTATCTCTGTTGAAGAAGGTTATACACAGAATACAGGCAAAACAATCCTGGTACAAACATTTTATTTATTTACTAGCTAACACAGCATTGCACAGAATAAAAAGTGAGAAGCACACACTCAAAAGATTTTAAACAAGACCATCTTTAAATTCTTACTGTAAATAGGCAGAGTAACTGACCCCGGGTCCTCTGCTTCACTGACTCTACAGACTCCTACTTCTCATTTTGCCCCACTTTGTCCAGGGAATGACCTCTTCGATGTCATCAGTCTATGACTGCAGATATTTAAACATATTAGCCCTACTCTCAGGTGCTGTCACCACAAATCACAAGAGAGGGACCCTAAAGTGGGTGGTTCATACAGTGGAAGCATGAAATAGGGATCAGCTTTTAACTTACTAAAGCTAAAGCATTTAATAACAGGGGTGGAGCAGCCACTGGATTTAAAAGCACAGCACACATCTAAAACACGTAGCATGGCACAGACATGCAGTTTGATGTCAGGACTGGTTCACAGTTCAAACATGTGCAATGCCTGCTGCAGTGATAGCTGACTGTACTCAAAAGAAGTGGTATATAGCTACATGTTTGAAGGGTGGCTGAAGTGGTTTTTTTTTTTGCTTTAGTTTTGACAATTTTTTTAAAGACAATACAAAGTAGTTATTTTGATAGTGATATTGATTGTTTGTAACAAGTCAAACAGAAGGCTTTAAAAGCAGCCAACAAGTCTCAAATTGACACTCAAAATGCACCAGAGTGTATCTAAAATCTGATAGCTTCTGGGGTCCTAGGTAGCCCCCAGACCCCCAGCCTCTGGAGGGTTGGGGACATCGTACTTCATGGAGACCCCATACTTCTAAATTTAGCACTATACCACTGTCTGTTGCTCAAAACTGAGTTTGTAATGAGACTGCATTGCTCCAGTGGATATTCAGATTACACTTCTCGCTCCCCCCCCCCCCACTGTTTGTGTCTGTGTGTCTGGTAGTGTACAATGATTTACTGCTCTCTGTATGGTTTGTTGACCCTTTCAAGACCAAATGATAAACACAGCTTAATCATTCCTCCTCCCCCCTCTCAGAACCAGACTTATACAGGGAAATGCTGAAAGGTGAACCTAACCAAACGTGATAACTTACTTGACTTTTTTGTCAACTTAAACTTTAAATTATTTCCAAGCCTTTTACAAATAAAGCTTACTATGTGCACTGAATGGAGGTTGATGGCTTGGATAAAAAGATTATGTATTTCTGAAATCACTGACTGTAAACTACAGACTATGTATGTAATGTTCATCCCTGCTGGGCTTGATGGAGTGCATAGTACTATATGGCACAGGTATTTAATTTATTTTGTTTTTAGTTTTAGGTTACCTTGCAACCTGAAAAGATGACTCTGCCCCCCGAGCAGTGCACCACACAGTCAGACATACAAGGCAGTGAGAAGGGCACACAAAACACCAACCTGGAGGTGCATGTGTCTGTCACACAGCAGACACATACATAGACCATCCATGCCAAAAAATGGAACTGATACACAGGACCCACTGGAAGGTCCCTCAAGGTCCAGCATTGACACAGGATGTATACCAGGTCATGAATGCTTTATTTGCTTGTACACTGAATTGTGACAGTTGGACAGAGATGGTAAGGCTAAGCAGGGACTGTTGCATAAAATACAGGGCACATATAGTGACATCACAGCCCACAGACTTGATATGCAGTAAGGGTTCCACAACCTGTGTGAAACCTCAGACAAAGGCATGACCAAAATCATGACTGCTCTACAGCAGGATGATGTTTCCCATTCATATCCAGTACATGGCAGCCAACCCCCAAATCCTTATATGTCTTACACTAGAACCACAACACCATCAAGCACTCCAGCATAACCAACACATGACAGCCAACCTGCAGGGGTGCACAGCCAGTGGTAACAGATGATAACCTAATGCCAAGCACCTTCTGTGGCATGTACATAGCCCAGTCACAAGGCAAGGGCAGGGGCAATGCCAGTGGTAGGCTCATCCCACTCTAAACATCCAATCAGAAGTCACCCCAGACACCAAAGTCAAAAAAACACATATGACCTAATGCCTCATTTGAATGTAGCATAGTCTTTAATGCAGAAGAACTGCCATCCACCATCATATGCATGTTGACTTCATATCATGGGTTCCATACTCACTCACAGTGGGGGGATGGGAGGCTGATTGCAAGGGGCAAGCTTGGCAGAAAGATCACTTGAGTTGCTGGATGTAGCCCAGCCCAGACCCTCACTGTCAGATAAGGCTATTCAATAAAACAAAATTAATACAAAACAGCACACTTACCTTACTGCTCCTTTAATGATAAAGCTAGGCTGGTTATTAATTCATATTATTTTGTTGTCACCAACAGTCTAACTCACTCAGTCCCATCAAAGTCCCGACTCCCAACTTGTGAGAATTAATCCCTCACAGGCTCAAGCAGTGTGACTAGTCGGCTGCTTCCTGCTTACACTCTGCATAGTACCAGCCTTACCTCCAGTCACACAGGTGCATTCACTCACTGGGTTAGAGGATTTCTGCAGGACATTCACCAGATTGCAGATCTATCTTTCACATGAACAAAAAGTACCAACTTTAAGACGAGAACTAAGTTATCACTGCCAAGTGATTAAGATACTAATCCTTCAAGGAGTAGACATTTAAACATGCACTACTGCTTTGTCACATTAAATACATTATTTAAGTCCACTATATTGCTCTGTCCTGGAAAAATACATAGTAAAAGCTGGACCTCACTAAAAATGAGAAATTGCCTTTCACTTGGGCTATCTTGGGTAAATGCATTATAAAAATGGGTAAAAGGAGGATCTCACTGAAAAAAAAAAAGATCTTGCATCTCCGCTGTACTGTCCTGGGTAAATACAGTGTAAAAACCTGGTCAAACAGAATCCCATTGCAAACAAGATATCACAACTCATCTGGGCTATCCTGAATAAATATACTGTAAAACTGTAAAAGCAGGACCCTACAGCAGAACACCGCTGAAAAGTTGATATTGCATGTAAGCTGATCTGTCCTGGGAAAATACATTATAAAAGCATCCTGATCACCTGTCTTGTAGCTTTCTGGTATATTCCTGGTGTCCTAGTGGTCTCCCCCATAACAGCATCTTACCTCCTCCTCCTTCTGACTCACCCTCTCAGGCACCCCCTAGCCCTGATCACATAATGCAAACTGTAGCAGTAGTGATGACTGGCACAGCTCTCTGCTCACCACCTCAACCAGTTTCAATTTGATAGTCTCTGAACAATCACAAGTATTGTACAAACACCTGTGTCTGCTGTACTCATGATCACTCACTGGCAATCAGATGGTGACCGGCCAAGGTGGTGAGCAGAGGGCTGTGTAGGGCACTGTCACTATTGCCGTACTTCAGTTTAGGTGACCTGAGCTGGGGGAGGGTTGTGGAGAGGAGGTTCCTGAGCAGGAAGTTTGACAGGGGATCAGATGCCCTTATGAGGTGTGGGGCAAGAGACCACTAGACTACTGGAAATAGTCAAGACAACTACAGGATGGTCAATTGGGGGTGTAGGAGCCACTACACCACCAGTAATATTTGAGATAGCTACAGGCCAGGTGATCAGGGAGTGGGATACCACTACACTACCAAGAATATTCAAGACAGCTACAGGACAGTCAATCAGGAGTATAGTAACCACTACACCACTAGGAATGTTTGATACAGCTACAGGACAGGTGAATGGGAGGGTGGGGGGACCACTGAACCACAAGGAATATATGACAGCCACAGAATGTGGGGGTCATGCACACATTTTAATGGGCCCTTAATGGGCATGCAAATGGGCCCTAGTGTCTTCCATGTCCAAAGGGGTCATTAGCACGTTAAGGCTCAATATGGCCCCCAGGAGCCCTGCCATGATCCCGTTTGATCACACTACATCTATTGTGCCCTTGTCAGCCACATTCAGTCTGAGCCTGTGTCAGCATAGCACAAAGTCACTATGCACTGTATTGACATGGCCCCATATTTAGACAGTTTGGATACTCCCGCTGCAGTAAGCTAATTGTCTGAATATTGCCCCCCCAGGCAGTCTGTGGGCAAACTTCCATAGACTGCACATGGCCAGCTCTGAATACGGGATCCTATACTCCTTAGCCCAGTGGAACCCAAAGTCCATGAAACAATGGCTCATGTGGGTAAGAAAGGCCTGCTTATAGCTTCAAGATAGCCTGTTCTAACTTGTAACAACATGAAAGCAAACATGTTTGACACTGACTTGTGCTTGTTTGTTTGGACAACAAAACATACATAGCATTACCACATCAGCCAAATGCTTCATTTAATGCAACCAGTAAAATATCACACAAGTAGATACATAGGAGACAATATGACAAGTCAAAGCAGAACAGTGCATTCAACTCCAGGGTCCATGCTATCACAAGTGCATAATTAGGCACCAACATAGGGCAGGTATCAGCTAAGTGTAATCCCAGTTTAATGTCATAGATACTCTATCTGATTGTTTACATGTTTAATTATAGTACTAAATAGAGGAGACTCTTGCTTACAGTACCGTGCACGTCTCAGAGAGAAGATAACCATTAGACACAGGCACCAATAAGAACTGTCTCTTTGTTATAAATAAAGCAGTATTTCCAAATAAAGTCCTTTCAAATGCAAATAAAATGTAACCACACAAATTCTTCCACAGGATTGTCAATGCAAAACCTGGACAGATGGTTACATGATCTTTACTTACCTTGATAGGGAAAGTAACTTTAACCTAGAAAACATATTTATTAAATAATTAGCATATTTTACTCAGTTAAAAGCTCATTACAATGACTGTCTGCCTGTCCCATCCCAGTGACCTACTGCCACTAGCAGAAACCTGATCTCAAATCACCTTGTGCTCTTCTGTAAAGGAAATCAGCAGAGAGATAAAACAAAGTTTCCTTGCAGCTGTGCTTCAAGACTGTTCAGTTGCTGATTTAAGACTTCTGCCTGAAGAACTACATAAAAAAAACATCATTGAAGACTTTAAGAAATATGGGAGCACCACACCCCTGCAAATAAGGCATTGTTTAGATGAAAATGTGTAACACAAGGATTTAGATGCTCTTTCAGACTAAAACAAGCTGCCTGTGCTGTTTACACTCCACTGATTGTAATTTGAGCTGGTAGGAGAATGCTACTTGTATGAAAGGAAGGAACTCCCCCCTCCCCAGCATAGTGATTTCAGGTGGTGGAAAGATCAAGGTTCAACTCCGAAACTGTGCTCAGAAGGAGTCTGAAGTGCCCTTTTTTCCCGAAGTGATACAAAAGGCATCTGTGGGGCTTTGACCCTGCAGCCATAAAAAGGGATTAATTGTCAATGAATTACACTGTTACCTGCAGCATACTGCAGCATTTTGTGATATACTGCAGCATTACAGCATTGCATCCTGGCTGGCACCACTGTAGATGATAAGAGGAAGACAAGGGATTGTGAGGTTAAGAAGGATGGGGGAGACTGTGCAAAGGAGGGTCAGAAAAAAGCAGATATTCTGAGCAGATACTTCTGTTCAGTCTTCACAGTGGAAGGGGAGGGGGATGGGCTACATAAAAGCAGCAGGAACGCTGGGGGAAGGAGACAGACACAAGTCCATTCACAGAGGAAAGAGTCTTGAAAGTACTTGTGAATTTGAAAGTAGATAAAGTTTTAGGATCAGACAGGGTACACCC
Organism: Neoceratodus forsteri; assembly: GCA_016271365.2. Taxonomy (NCBI): domain Eukaryota; kingdom Metazoa; phylum Chordata; order Ceratodontiformes; family Ceratodontidae; genus Neoceratodus; species Neoceratodus forsteri. The sequence continues at coordinate 1,110,323,540 of CM057449.1, read as the reverse complement.
AAGGATGCTGATGGAGTTCAGGGAGGTATTGACTGCACCTATGAAAGCCCCATCAACAACTCACTGGAAACAGGAGTGGTTTCAGAGGACTGGAGGAGGGGAGATGTAGTCCTGTTTCATAAAAGTGGGAGCAGGGAGGAGGCTGTCAAATATAGGCAAGTCAGTGGTGGGGAAGTTAATGAAGATGCTTTTAAAAGAAGGGCTGGTTGAGTATATTGAATCCAGAGGGTTACAATACCCAAGGCAGCATGTATTCATGGGGGGGAGGTCTTCTCAAATGAAGCTGACTGATTTCATTCACTGGAAAATAGATCAGGGTGGGACAGTGGATGTGACTGACTTAGACTTCAGCATGGCCTTCAACACAGTACCCAATTGGAGGCCTATAAGGAAACTGGGCAGTTTGGAAGAGAGTTCCAAGGTGGTAAACTGGGTATGAAATTGGTTAATGGATAGATGACAGAGGGTGGTAATAAATGGCACTCACTCTGGGCAGGAGAAAGTGACCAGTGGGTACACCAGAGCTCAGTACTGGGACCAGTCCTCTTTAATATATTTACAAGTGACATTGAAGAAGAGCTAGAAAGGATGGTATACCTCTTTGCAGACAAAACAAAATCTGGAATAGGTTAGACACTCCAGAGGGGGTGGAGAGAATGGGTAGAGACCCGAGAAAACTTGAGGAGTTGTCAAGGGTATGGCAGCTGCAGTTCAATGCAGGAAAGTGTAAAATCATGCACTTAGAGCACAGAAACTCAGAGGGGAGTATAAAATGGGGGCAGAGGTATTGAGGGTCACTAAACAGGATAGGGAACTTGGGGTAAACATACTGGATAATCTCAAAGTGGTGAGGCAGTGCGACAAGGCAGCAAGAAGGGCCAGTGGGATGCTGGGGTGCTGGGGAAGGTTATCACCAGCAGAAGGAGAGAGGTGATGCTACCACTGTATATATCACTGGTGAGACTTCATCTGGTGTACTGTGCTCCATTCTGGAGACCACATCTCAGGAAGGACATAGACAGGGTAGGGGCTGTTCAGAGCAAGGCAACAAAACTTGTGCAGGGGCTGCATCAAATACCATATGAAGAGAAACTGAGGGATCTCAATATGTACAGCCTGGAAAAGAGAAGGGTGAGGAACATGATAGAGATCTATAAATACCTCACAGGGGTGAATAAGGTATAGAAGGGGAATATTTTTCAGAGAAGAAGGTGCACAAGAACTAGGGGGCATGCAGTGAAGTTGGAAAGGGGGAATGTAAAAGGGGTGTGAGGAACTACTTCTTCACTGAAAGGGTGGTGGATGACTGGAACCGTCTTCCAGCAGAGGTGATGGGGATGAAAACAGTGGTGGGATTCAAACATGCGTGGGATAGGCACAAGGGAATCTTCAAGAGGTCCTTATCTGCCAACAAATTCTATGTTTCTATGTCCACCATCCATGAAAGCTAGGGTCCTCTAGACCTGGCTGAAATCCAGGGTTAGCATATCCTATATGAAAAGCATCACAGTTTCTACATCCTGGAACTATCTTTTCAACCACTCCTCATAGTTCCAGTGTGTGAAAAGCTAATAGGTTCATGTTAGGTAAAGCTTTATATGCCCTGAGATCCCCTGGACCCCAGTAAAATTGCACCAGGGGCACAAAATAAATATTAAATTCAGGACTACCTGTCCCATGGGGCTGCAGGTTTGACACCAACGTGCATGGTCCTTGATTGGACCCAAGGTTTAGGCACCAAACCAGTGAGCCCATAAAAGGGAGGGCTGTAAAGAGAGAAGAAGGAGGTCAGAGTGGGGCGGTCGGCCACTCAGCCATGTGGCCTCTGCAGCATTTTGTTATTTTAATAGTACGGCCACCTGAGGGAAAAGGCAAAACAAAAAAACAGGAGTTGCAGCTTGTATGGAGTCCTGGCATTCCAGGCCAGAGAATCCAGGGAGGGAAGATGCTGCTAACCCTTGCAGAGACATGAGGTGAGAGGCATTTCCAGAGGAAAGCCTTATCCTGGGAGAAATGCGGCTTGGAGCTGGATGGAGGCTTGTGGCTGGGCCTGGTTTGGCAGATGGGATCTAGGTGTGCTGTACTGGTGGTGTCAGGACCAAATGGAGTTGGGACCTAGGCAGCAGTTGGGCCCCAGAATGACCTGGATGTGAGTGCCGCTGCATGCTGAGGAGCTCCAGGGTGTGTAAATCCATAGGAGGCAGGAGGAGACTTGTGGGACTGGTTGTTGGGGAAGAAGGCAGAGTGGCAGGCTGTGTTCTATATTCTCATGGCAATTCAGCTGAGCCCCACAAAAAAGGCCATTCTAGACTGGGATCACTGCATGAGGGATTTGCCCAAACCTGTGGTGTCACCAGGGAAAATACCCCTGGAATGCTCGGAGAAATGGCATAGCATCAGTGATCGGGTGCTGGACTGTGTTTAAAGGGTCTCACTCCTGCCCTTGTCATTTGTGGCTTTAACTGCTCCAGTAAATGAAGGGAATCCCATTAGTTCAAAAATGCTGCATCCAATCTAAAGCTTGGCAGGAGGAGTGGAGGGTGAGGGAGGCAGTAAGTGCTCTGTGCACCACTTGCAGGTTAGAGCTCCTGGTAAGACAGCATAAATCTGGGAATCAAAAGTCTAATGCTGCCTGTGTGTGTGGTCTTTTTCACCGCAAGCTACTGACTGTATTGGGACTGCCTGGTCGACTAAATATCTAATGCAATTGGGACCCCTGGGTCTAAAGTACAGTTTACCGTCTATTGATTCAGCAGCCAATGTGACCCCATGGTCTTGCTTTGTTGCTCCATGGAGTAACTGTCTGTTCTATTGCCTGTTCATTAAATGGGATCCCCTGATCCTGCTGCAGCCATGCCCCACTGACTCTGGAGGGGTGCAGAAATAGTTATGGCAGAGTGCTCCCTTGTGCAGCTTTCTTCCTGCCCACATTGCATGTAAGTGCTGTAGTGAATGTGCATAGCACTGGCATGCCCCCGGCATGCTCCCAGACCACTCCTGGCATGGTGCTGCTTAGCTGGCTGGGGGACCCAGTGCATATGGTGCTATCCTGCTGGTGGTGAATATTGCCATTGGTCTACTGTGTGGCATTGAGACATAGGTTTGCCTATGCACCTGAGATGTGCAATGCGTAGGCAATCCGCACCATTGTGAATAGACCACATAAAGTGGAAAATGGACCAGCAGGATGGGTGAAAATATCCATTTATAATATTCACTGATCTCTTAATTGGGGGTGGTCCTAACATGCAACTTAAAGAGAGTTTGAGTCAAAAGAACAGAAGGAAGTAGACAAGCTGTTGTGGTGCTCAGAAGAAGCAAAAGGGAAGGCAAATAGACTCATGCAGGTACTGTAGCAGTTTGGGTATATTGTGGTAGATGTCAGGAGGACCAGAGGTTGCAAAGGCCAGGTCTGAGGAGAAGTGTCAGTGGTGAGAACTCTTTATCCTGGAATGTAAAGTTGTATCCTTCCTTGCCTTTGGTTTTATGCATATATTGGCAAGATATCAGGACTGTGGCAGATATCACTTCTCCCAGCACCTCTATACACATCTATTGCAAGAACTCTCCTACTGAGGCTGAAAACCTAAAATATCTGACAAAGAGCTCATCAAGAGCCAATTTCTCTGTTGTGTCTGGGAGTAGTGTTTTGCTGAGGAAGGGATGTGCTTCTTGGCCAACTGAAAACTTTACCAAATACAGTCATTCAAAACATTGTGCAAACAACTCCATGACATATCTAGATTGGTTCACTAGGTATTCAGAATGTCTTCAATAAGGGGAGTCATACTGGAAATCTTCCTACCCTTGACTATTCTAGCAAGTATTGGGCCCAGCTTATTACCTCATTCATAGACCCTCTATCAGGCAAAGAAACAGGAGATATGCACATTGTCAGTGAGAAAACAGGTCTATAGCATCTCTCACATCTGTAAGATAGACATATGGCTGCTTCCCATAAGTCTGCTTCTCATGCTCTTAAACCACTTTGCCTAGCTCAGCAAATGTTTTATTTTTTCTTCAACTGGTAAGCTGTAAACATATTATCCTGTTTACATACCTCATAAACTTCCTAAAATATTGCTTTGGAAGGGGCCATGTGTGCATTAACCTCTAGAGACAGGTTCAATTGCTCTTCCAAGAGGTTTCTGAACCCCTCATCAGCTAGCATATAAGTGGAAAAAGCCAGCTATATTTAGCAAGCATCCTGTATGGCATCCTGTATGGGGGTTTGATGGTGAAGCTGATACAAGCATGGTCACAAATCAGGGGTTCAATTTTCAAAGCCCAACAGATGATGTAAGGTGTCTGCTTCAAACCAAGTGGCCTTCTCCCCCACCCAGGGACTACCAAATCTGCAACTGCTACCTCCAAGGATACCAAGGAGGAGGAGTGGATGCACTATGGTAGGCTCGGGAAGGGTGGGGGTAGTGGATCAGAGGCACATCCCCCAGATAGCACCACTATGCAATTGATACACTTCTCTGGTAGGATAGGACTATGCCATAGAGGCACCCTCAGTAGTGATCAGGAAGGATGTGGGGGTCCTCTATAGGGGAGGCCCCAAGGAGGCTGGCAGAGGACCTCAGAGAAGGAGGAAGTAACTCTTGGTGGGGGACTCCATTGTAAGGGGGAGAGACTTGGGTACAGGGAGGGAAGGAGGGCGAGAAGGAGGTTAGTTGTCTACCCAGCACTACAGCTCGGAGGTATGGAAAGTGGATCTGAGGATCACTATGGCAGCAGGATATGAGGGAGAGCTGGATATCATTGTCCACCTATGAACAAATGATCTGGCTAGGGATGAAGCTAGGACAGTGCTGGAGGAGTTCAGGGAGTTGGGGAGGGGTGTTAGACAGGTAAGATGCTCAGTGGCCTTTTCTGAGGTGTTGCCTGTCTACAATGGGGGGAGGCTTGGGCACTCCGCATTATGAGTGTCAACCAGTGGTTGACGAAGTGGCACAGAGAGGAGGGTTTTAGCTATATTGGGGACTGGGGTCCCACCTAGAGGGATAAAGGCCTATACAGGAGAGATAGCTTGCATCCATCTGGGAGGGGAATCACAGTCCTTGGTGAATGGTTTAAATGCTACATTGGTGAGCATTTAGGCGAGCTGAAGGGGGTGGCAGAAGGAAAGAAGAAGACATAAACTGTCCACCCCTGCAAGCTGAAGTAGTTAGTAGAGAGAACCCTGAGAGAGGGAAATCCCAAAGGGCTCCCAAAAGCAGGAAAAGAAGAATGGTAGAAATGAAGACGGATGGGAATTAAGGCAGAGGGGGTAAGGAGAGTAGGCAAAAAGGAAAAAGGAGTGCTGACAAGAAGGGTGGTAGCAGAATTTGGAAGTCCATGTGCACAAATGCTCAATGTCTGGGAAATAAAGTCCCAGACTAGTGGCCGTTACGGCAGAAGCTGACCTGGACATTGTTGTCATTAATGAGTCATGGTGCAATGAGAACAGTGACTAAGATATAGCCATACCAGGCTATACTCTGTTCAGGAAGGACAGGGAGGTTAAGAAGGGGGGGGGGGGAAAGGCTCTTTAGGTAATGGATAGCATAAAAACAACAGAGATACAGGGAATGCAGGGAGGGGCAGAGGCACCATGGGTCACCCTAGAGACAGGAAATGGAACCGATATTTCACTGGTGTGATCTAGAGACCTCCAGCACAGGTGGGGGGGGTGATGGATAAGGTTCTGGTGGAAGCCATTCAAAAGATGGCGACTAAGGGAGAGGTGCTGCTGGTGGGCACTTCAATCTGCCAGATGTGGATTGGAGAATCTCAGCTGCAGCTTCAAGTAGGAGCAGAGACATTTTGCACTCCCTGCAGGGGGTGTTCCTCAGGCAACTACAGTTAGTAAGAAAGCTCACTTGTAAGAGAGCAATATTGGATCTTGTACTAGGGGGCAACGTTGCAGAAATCACAGTGGGTGACCACCTGGGGACAAGTGAAGGTTCAATATATGTACTGTGGCAGAACTGAACCACACAAACACGAGGGTCCTGGACTTCAGGAGGGCCAACTTTACAAAGATAGGGGAATGCTTCAGGGATGCCCTGGAAAGGGGGAGGATTTGTTTAGAGTGGAGGAACAGTAAGCAAAACTAAAAGGGACCATAGTTAAGGTAGCAAACCTCTGCATCAGGCAAGTAAGCAAATATAAGAGGAAAAATAGACTACTATAGTTCTCAAAAGAAGCCGCTGGGAAGGTAAGGGCAAACAAGTTAGCATTCAAGAGGTATACGGAGACACGAGACACAGAGGGAGGAGGATAGGGAGGTGTATCAGAAGACACAGAGAGAGGCAGGAAAAGCAGTCATGAGCACAAAGGCACAAATGGAGATAAAAATAGACCAGTCAGTAAAGAAAGGTGAGAAGACATTTTTCAGGTATCCAAGCAAAAGGAGAAAGACAAGGGAAGGGACTGTAATGCTAAGGAGGGAAGAGGAGGCATGTGGAGAGGGGGACCAGGAAAAAGCAAACATCCTGAACAAATGTTTTTGTTCAGTGTTCGCAGAGGTAGGGGAAGGTGAGGGACCACAGGAAAATGACAAGAACATTGAAGTAAGGAAGGTGGACACTAGCCCATTTGCAGAGGCGAGAGTGCTAAAGGAACTCACAAATCTGGAAGAGGACATGGTAATGAGGCCAGATAGGATACATTTAAGGGTACTGAAGAAGTTCAGAGGAATGCTGGCTACACCTCTGACAGTCCTGTTCAACCTCTCACTGGAGACAGAAGTGGTTCTGGAGTACTGGAGGAGGGCAGATGTAGTCCCACTTCACAAAAGAGGTAGTATGGAGGAAGTTGGCAATTATAGGACAGTCAGCTTGATTTTGGTGGTGGGGAAATTAGTGGAATCACTACTGAATGAAAGGATACTGGAATATCTTGAATCCAGTGGCTTACAGAATCCAAGGCAGCATGGATTCACTTGGGGGAAGTCATGTCAAACAAATCTGATAGATTTCTTTGACTGGGTGACCAGTGAAGTAAATCAGGGTAGAGCAGTGGATGTGGCCTACCTATATTTAAGTAAGGCCTTTGACACCGTTCCACATAGCAGACTCATAAACAAGTTGGGCAGCCTGGGAACGGGCCCAAAGGTGATAAACTGGGTAAGGAATTGTTTGGGGGATAGGTGACAGACAGTGGTGGTAAATGGAGTTCACTCAGAGGAAGGGAGGGGGTGTCCAGCAGGATGCCGCAAGGATCAGTACTGGGACCAGACCTCTTTAATGTCTTTATTAGCAAAATTGCAGATGGGCAAGAAGGCAATGTATGCCTTTTTGCAGATTTACACAAAGATCTGCAATATGGTAGACAATCCAAGGTGTGTGGAAAAAATGAACAGGGATCTAAGAAAGCTTGAAGAGTGGTTAAGAGTGTGGCAACTAAGTTTCAATGTGAAGAAGTGAAAAATCATGCATTTGAAGCACAGATATGCAGGAGCAGAGTACAAGATGGGGGAGATGTACTGACAACCACCAAACAGGAAAGAGACCTGGGAGTAATCATATCTGATGACCTAAATGTGGCCAAGCAGTGTGACAAGGCAGTGGGGAGAGCCAATGGGATGTTAGGGTGCATAGGGAGGGGTGTCGCCAGCAGGAGGGAGGTGGTGATGCCACTGTATAGGTCATTGGTGAGACCACATTTGGAGTACTGTGTTCAGTTCTGGAGACCACATCTCTGGAAAGACATAGAGTAGAGGTGGTCCAGAGGAGGGCAACTAAAATGATGCAAGATCTGCACCAGAAACTCTATGAGGAAAGACTAAAGGACCTCAATATGTACACCCTGGAGGAAAGGATGGAGAGGGGGGATATGATAGACTTTCAAATACCTTACAGGCATAAATAAGGTACAAGAGGGAAGCATTTTTCAGAAAAAAAGATGTGCAAGAACAAGGGGCATGCTGTTAAGTTGGAGGGCAGGGTGTAGACTCAGGGGAAGGTGAGGAAATACTTCTTCACAGGAAGTTTGGAGGATGCCTGGAACAGCCTCCTAGTGGAGGTGGTGGGGCAAAACTATAACAGCATTCAAGAATGCATGGGATAGGCATAAGGAACCCTTAGTGTTTAGGGAAGGGAGGGCTAGGCCAGAGATCAAGTAGGGTCTGCGGTAGTACAGTAGGTAGCAAACATGTCAGACTAGGTGTGCCAAGTGGTCCTTATCTGTCGTTAATTTCTATGTTTCCGTGTTTCAAACAGACTTGGAGTACATGGCACCATGTATCATATATTGCAGCTCTCCAGATTTTCAAATGCAGGCTGTGTTAAATACAGGAGGCATTGTGGAAAACTGGCCCTGTATCACCCCTGCACCCAAAGTGCCTATGTGACACATCAGAAGGGGGGCTTGTGCCACAGCAGGGCTGCTGCATCCCCTACATTGGGATTTTGAAAGTCCCTACATGGCCGCAAGTCCCAGCAGAGATTAGACCAGCTGTGACCTGGTCTAACGGCCCTTGTGCCATGAGACCCACAATGACCGAGCCTGACATGCAGGATGCCACAGAGGAACAGATCCTACTTCCAGCTGCACAAGGGTAGGCAGTGTCCTGGCATGACACATATTTGTCCACACCCCCTATGGCAGTCTGCAGTTGCCAGCAGGTGCAGCCGCCTCAGTACTGCGTGGACCCTGGGGGACGGTGTGTCTGGAACCTGGAGGAGGGGTGTGCCCCAGGCAATGGGTGGGTGGCACATGGGTGGGTAGCATGGCTCTCCCTGAGGATGAGGCAGTGGTGAGCCTGATGGTGGCAGTGCCAGTAAGCCCATCAGCTGCACAGCAGCTGCAGTCCTTGGCAGTCCATATGCTGCACAGCAATGGAGTTCACCATTCTGGTGGTCCACAGCCATCCCCACAGATGGAGCCAGATAGGGTTCACCCCAGGGTCCTAAAGGAACTAAGAGAGGTGGTGGCTGAACCTCTGGCAATCTTGTTTAGCCAATCATTGAAAACAAGGGAGGTACCCAAAGACTGGAGGACAGCAGCTGTATTCCCCTGATACAAAACCGGGAACAAAGAGGAAGAGGAGAACAACAGACCTGTCAGCCTGACCTCGGTAGCGGGGAAGATCATGGGAGCACTACTGAAGGAGAGACTAGTGGAACATCGGGTTGCCGACAGACTACAAGACCCAAGGCAGCATGGTTTCACTGGAGGAGGTCATGCCAGGCCAAACTCATTGAATTTTTCAACTGAGTGACAAGGGAAGTGGATCAAGGGAGGGCAGTGGATGTGACCTATCTGGACTTCAGCAAGGACTTTGACACTATGCCACACAGAAGGCTATTAAACAAACTGGGGAATATGGGAGTGGGCAGGACTGTAGTGCGGTGGGTGGGTAATCAGCTGGGTGGCAGAACACAGAGGGTGGTGGTAAATGGCTGTCACTCCACAGTGGGAAGAGTGACCAGTGGGGTGCCACAGGGATCAGTGCTGGGATCAGTCATATTCAAGATCTTAATCTGTGACATTGCGCAGTACCTAGAAGGCAGAATTTCCCTGTTAACTGATGACACAAAGCTCTGTAACAGAATGGACACGCCGGAGGACATAGACAGAATGAGGAGGGACCTGCAGGAAGCTTAAAGAATGGTCAAGAGTTTGGCAGTTGAAATTTAACACAAGAAAGTGCAAAATAATGCATATGGGGCACAAAACCCTTGAATAACATATCAGTTGGGGGGTGAGGATATAACATACATCAAGCAGGAACAGGACCTTGGGGTTATCATCTCTGATGACCTCAAGGTAAGGAAACAGTACAACAAGGTAGCAGGTAAAGCAAATAGGATGCTGGGATACATAAGCAGAGGCATCACTAACAGGAAAAGGAAGGTCATAATTCCACTATGCAAAACACTAGTGAGGCCCATCTGGAGTAGTGTCCAGTTCTGGAGACCTTACCTATGTAAGAACATAGGGTGGAGAAGGTTCAGAGGAGGCAACAGAGATGGTACATGGATTGCATCACAAGTCATAAGAGGACAGGCTGAAGGACCTGAATATGTACTCTCTGGAGAAGAGAAGGGAGAGAGGGGATATGATAGAGACATACAAGCACCTTACGAGGAGGAACGGTACAGGAAAACACTATTTTCCAGCAAAAAAGATGTTCCTGGACTAGTGGTCATGGTAAGAAGTTTGAGGGAGGGTGATTCAGAGGAAATGTGAGGAAGAATTTCATCACAGAAAGGGTGGCAGTCAAGTGGAACACCCTGCCTGAGAAAGTGGTGGGGGCTGAAACAATCATGGGATTTAAGAATGCATGGGCTATACATAAGGGAATCCTGGAGGTCAGGGGTGAGGGGCAACAGACTACCAGAAAAACTTAAAGTGATCTTACGAGCTCAAATGGGCGTACTTGGTGGGCCATATGCCCTTATCTGCTGATAGTATCTATGTATGGGTCTATATGGCAGTATGGTTACCCTTCACTTATGGGAATTATAAGAAGACACATGGCATTGTCCCTCCCAATCCTCAATCCCTGACCAGTTTTAAGTATCCCACACTAGTGAGGTTTTTCTCTTGCAGCAGGGTGATTTGGATATTGTTGGGGGTTATTTTCAATGCCCATGTCTAGATAATATTCTCTATTGTGTTACTTTGGAGATAAGCAAAATTGCCCCAATGTCTAATTTTCAAAGCTAGACTACAGCTATGCCTAATTTTCTAAACTCCAACTTAGTTATGTCCAGTTTGCAGAGTTCAGGTACTGCATAAATGTGCCTAGACACAATTTTCAAACCTAGTGTAACATAGCCTATTGTGATAGACCCCATGGCAGGGCGTGCTTGGCCCACACACATGGCACTGCCTCCTTTAGTAAACCAATGAGTTCCAGTAAATTGCAGTTTAGGGGTGAGTGCTGGAGACACTTCACTGTACCGAGCCACAAGGGCTTATATTTATTTATTTAGTTTTTGTTGACCGGGTAAGTGCACTAGACAAATCCTACCTATTTTCAGGTATGACCCGGGGGAAGGGGGATACAGATGAATGCCAACTGACTTTGAACCAGATTAAGCTGTTGGTGGTATTTTTAGTGACTGCTGGAGGCTTCTGGGCTTGAGGGGACATGATATGACATTAGAGAGTGGCAGGCTAAAGGGCAATGTGAGGAAGTTTTTCTTTCACAGAAAGTGTTGTGGATGCATGGAATAGCATTCCCGGGAAGGTAGTGGGAGCAAACAAAGTGGGGGAATTCAAGAATGCATTTTCTAGGCATAAGGGTACCCTGGGGGGGGAAGAGGCTAAGCCAAGGGCCAAGTAGGGTCAGCGGCTGCAGATACAGGTGGAGAAATGGGCAGACTCGATGGGCCTAGCAGTTCTTATCTTCCAGCAAGTTCTATGTTTCTATGTTTCTATATTATTGGTGGACTCAGTAAGGAAATCATTAATTTCTCTACCACATGGGAAGTCAATAACCAGCCAAAGTTTAACAGAATAGCATAGTTTTATTAACAATGGGCCACCTGCAAGAAGGAGGGTTAGTGAAAATGCCATCTTTAAACACAGCCCTCCTAGATGCCGTCCTAAGCTGACCAGAGCTATCTCTTCCCAGTTGGTACCAGGTTCTAAACAGACCCAAATCGGAGCCCTCTTGTCTCAGTCCTTGAGTATTGTAGGTGCAGAAGTGATACAGCCCCACAGATGTTGCTGCAGGCTGGCAAGCATTGGAGCATGTCAAACAGAACAACATGCTCAGTTCCCTAAACCCTGCAGGCCATGCAGTTGCTTAAATGGCAACACAGGGTATTTGTAATCCAAATTGTGAATCAACAGATGCTGTCCCTTAAAACAATGCTACAGTGTGGTATACTCATGTTTTCTGGACATGGATGGCTCCTCCTGATGCAACAATTGTCACAGTGTTATACTTAAAAAAAAATTCTATTTTGAAATATTGTTTATACAATTGCACATGGGATCTCCTTGGAAATGAGATTCTGCTCAATGGAGCATTATTACATCTATCCTGTTCATAACAATTTTTTATGAATAACATTTTATGAAAAGGCTTTCTCCCTCTGCTCAGTGCTGAACCAGTTACCTTGGGCTCTGGTTGCCGGCCCTTCTGATCTCCTTCCACTTGTTCTGAACTGCTGAGGCCCTAGTCTGACCCTCACATGTCCTGGCTTCCAAACCCATAAGTCAAAGGCAGCCTGGCACAATGCTGTAGTGCTAGCTATAAGACCTGGATCAGCAACCCTTGCTCTTTTTCTCCATGCTGTTGTATATTCTCCATGTCATCCACGTGCTGACTTGCATGCAGTTGTCACTCTCCTCCTCACCAGAACTCAGCGGTTCTGTTTGCAGTTTGCTTTCTGCTTTTGAGGTCTGTAATGGCACATATTGCACCCACTCCCAGCACTGCAGACCTTTCCACCACTAGATCTCCACCAGATGTGCCCTACTCCAGCACAGTCCTGCCTTTATAAGACCTGCTCACAGTCTGTCTTGGTTTATGCCTGAGGCTGTCACCTCAGAAACTCGACAGCCCACAGTACACAGGAAAGGCACCAGAACCTGATACCCCTCTTTCCCCAGAAGCCTCCAGGAGTCCCTTTGCCTGCAAGGCTTCTAAGCAGGCCCACCTGGGTAGGTCCATAGCACTATTAATTACATCTATGTCCATCATTTTCTTATCCAAAATCTGGATGTGAAGTACCATAAAACAGCTAGAATTTCTGCAGGCAGGTCAAACTTTTGAAAATAGCACCATGTTATGACTTTTGAAAACCTCAGCTGACCTAATAGTTTTACCCAATTTTTTGAATTTTGAAAGTCCCACCCATGTCTTTTTAATGAAAACAAAACATTTTTATGCTTAACTGCAACATAAAGCCTTAGACATTCCAGAAGCAAGCTTGCAGCTTGCTCATCTATGAACACACAAGCTGGACCTTGGTTGGAAGGCTTCTTCCTAACAGAGAACTAAGACCCACGTCACAACAGAGATTTTATCCGTGGTGTATCAGCTGTGAAATGGATTACCAGACAGTGTATAAGAATAAAAAACAAGGTGCTGGGTCAATGGGTGTTCTGAAAACAAAACAAAATAGTAATAGTAAATGAACGTGGAAAATAGAGTTAGAACTGACATTTCATGTCTTCTTCAAGAATAATCTTAAAGAGAAAAAAAGCAAAGTTAGTAGAGAGGTAAGGGGAAATAAGGGCTATGTATGTGAGGAAAGAAAATAGGGGGATGATCAAGGAGAAAAAGTGATACAGTAATAGGTACGATAAGAATAGAAGCTACTGTAGAAAACAAAATGATGATTGGTATGAAAAGGCATAGTAGGAGTGAATAAGCTGAGTAGGCCTCAAGAGGGGACTAATTCATGGGGCTAGTAAGAAGGCTGAAAGGTGGCCAATGTGGTGGAAGGAAACAGAGACAGAAACATATGCAGTGCAGATGATTTTGCTAGGTAGGCTCAAATAAGGCACAGCACTTTTTGTATTAACAGGGGATACACAGAAATCACAGTGGAGAGAGCATTCTCCCAGTTCAGTAATATGCCTCATAACCTTGACTGTCTCAGGAGCTATACTCTCATGCAACAACAACAACAACACATTCCACTGGTACTTCCCTTCCATTCTCTTCCCTTTCTCTTCACATGACCATCACTAGGAATTTTCCTGTTCTACAAACTGACCCTAAGTTTGAAGCTTCCTTTATAGAGCCACCAGTTGCCTCCTACTGCAAACCACCCAACTTGTGGAATTTCATGGTACAACTACTAACAATTCTTCTCTACCAGGTACCAAAGCTTCCAACAGAAATTGGTGCTATATATACGAATGTATTTCTAGTGTCACTGAAATTCAGGATCCCACAGGTGTTTTTCACATATTCAAGAATTCTCATGCACTTCCAGTAATGTGGTATATTGTGTTCTTTGCAGGAAGTGTGCAGCTATCTGCAATGGAGAAACTGGCAGACACCTGGCTGACTAATTCAGGAACAATACCAGGCAATCAGATATGGTGACACTCATAAACCTATTGTAACCCATTTTACCTCCAGGGATTGTAATTTCAATCATTTTGCTCTTTGTGTCCTGCAGCAGGATTTTCAGGATACTGACCAAAGAAAAAACATGGAAACCAAGCTGATCGTCTTCCTAGGTCCCCAGCAACCCTCTGGTTTAAACGACAGACTTACTTTCTAGTAAAATATTTCAGTCAACTTTTGATTTACTTCTGTAGTCTGTCCTTTTTACCCCCTTCCCCATCATATCTTTGCTTGCATATGTGTATGGTACGTTTGCATGTAATCCATTGTTGCTCCTCAAAAAAACATGCTTGCTCTTGTAATTCTGTCATTCACCACCAGAACTCAAATCTCATGTGCTCTTAAATATCTGCATTTCGTTTCATGCACAGCACCCAAATCCCAAACAACAAACATAGAGACATAGAAACATAGAAACATAGACTTTGACAGCAGATAAGGACCACTTGGCCCATCTAGTCTACCCATTTCCCTAACTACAGGATAGGCCACAGATCCTAGTTAACCAACAGCCTATTTCTTCCTACCCCCCACAAGAATTGCCTTATGTCTGTCCCATGTATTCTTGAATTCTCCCACAGTTTTAGACCCCACAACCTCCTCAGGAAGGCTGTTCCATGCATCCACTACCCTATCTGTGAAATAATACTTCCTCACATTGCCCCTGAACCACCCCTTCTATCTTTAAATTGTGTCTCCTTGTTCTTGCCGTCTCTTTTCTGAAAGATGCTACCCTCTTGGACTTTGTTGATTCCACTGAGGTACTTGAAAGTTTCTATCATGTCCCCCCTCTCCCTTCTTTCCTCAAGGATATACATATTAAGCTCCTTTAGTCTCTCCTTGTACGGCTTCTCTTGCAGACCCTGCACCATTTCAGTTGCCCTCCTCTGGACTGCATCTATCCTGTCTATGTCCTTGCGGAGATGGGGTCTCCAGAACTGGACACAGTACTCCAGATGGAGTCTCACCAATTGTCTGTACAGAGGGATAACAACTTCCTGTTGTCTGCTGGTGATGCCTCTCCCTATGCATCCCAGTATACCCCAGCCCTTCCTACTGCCTTCTCACATTGATTGCTAACCTTAAGGTCATCTGATATGATTACCCCCAGGTCCCTTTCCTTTTTTGTTGTTGTTACTACCTCCCCCCACCAACTGTGTATTCTTCCTCTGGGTTCTTGTTTCCCAGGTGCATTATTTTGCACTTCTTTGCATTGAGTCCAAGCTGCCATACTTCTGACCATTCCTCCAACCTTGCCAAGTCCTTTCTCATCCTTTCCACACCTCCTTGTGTATCAACCTTGTTGCAGATCTTTGTGTCATCTGCAAAGAGGCATACTTTTCCTTCCAGTCCCTCTGCAATGTCACTTATGAAGACATTAAAAAGGACTGGACCCAGTACTGAACCCTGTGGTACCCCACTAGTAACCCCTCTTTCTTCAGAGTGGACTCCATTTACAATTACTCTCTGTGTCCTGTTGTCCAGCCAATGTTTTACCCAGGCTACCACCCTGGGACCCACTCCCAGGCTGGTTAATTTGACTATTAATCTTTTGTGTGGAACTGTGTCAAATGCCTTGCTAAAGTCTAGGTAGGCCATGTCCACAGACCCTCCCTGGTCTACTACTTTAGTCACCCAGTCAAAGAAATCTATTAGATTCATCTGACATGACCTTCCGCTGTGAACCCATGCTGCTTTGGGTCCTGTGCCCCACTGGCCTCTAGGTATTCAACAATTCTTTCCTTCAGAAGTGACTCCACCACTTTCCCTACCACAGAGGTCAAACTGATAGGTCTGTAGTTTCCTGCCTCTGTCTTGGTCCCACTTTTATGAAGGGGAATCACATCCGCCTTCCTCCAGTCCTCGGGTACCACACCATCCTCCCATGATTTATTAAAAAGAGTAGCGAGTGGTTTCACTAGTTCCCCCCTTAATTCTTTTAGAATTCTGGGGTGAATTCCATCAGGCCCCATTGCTTTGTCTGCCTTCAGTTTTAGGAGTTCTTGCAGAACCCTTTCTTCTGTAAAAGGACTGGGATCGACTCCCCTATCAAGAGTGCTTCTGTTAATTGGATTAGGCACTTCCCCCCTCCTCTTTTGTGAATACTGAGCAGAAATATTCGTTCAGTATCCCTGCCTTTTCACTATCCCCCTCTGCCCACCCACCGTTCATTCTATTCAGCCTCACTATCCCTCCCTTTGTCTTTCTACGCTTGCTGATGTACCTACAAAATGTTTTATCCCTTTCTTAACTGAGTTGGCTATCTTTTCCTCAGTTTGGGCCTTTGCTATTCTGACTTTCTTCCCTGCTTCCTTCTGCCTTAACTGGTACAGCTCTCTGTCCTGCTCCTTCTGTGTTTCCTTATACTTCCGGAATGCTATCTTTTTCTCCCTGACTTTCACAGCCACCTCTTTTGAGAACCATAGTGGCTTTTTCTTTATTTTGATTTGTTTATTTGCTTCACACAAAGGCTTGTTGCCTCTGTGATGGCAGTTTTGATGATTCCCCATTGTTGCTCCACACCTCCTTCTAGCCTGTTTGCTAGTGCTTTTTGAGGCACTCTCCCATCTTGCCAAAGTCAGCCCTCCTGAAGTCCAGTACCCTCACTTTTGTATGGCTTGACTCTGTAGCTGAGTTTAACGTGAACCACACTGTTTGATGGTCACTTGTTCCCAGATGGCAACCCACTTCTAGATCTGAGATCCTCTCACTGCCCCCATTTGAGAGTACAAGGTCTAAGATTGCTCCCTCATGAGTGGGTTCCAACTAGCTGTCTGAGGCCTGCCACCTGTAGGCATCAAGAATGGCCCTGCTTCTTGAATGTGGCTGCAGCAAATGTGCTCCAGTTAACATCTGGCATATTCAGGTCTCCCATCAACAGTATCTCCCCTTTCTCTGCCATCCTAAGAATGCCTTCTATCATATCCATGTCCATTTCCTCCCCCTGACATGGAGGTCTGTACACAACCCCTGTGCGGATTGTGGTGCCCTTTCCAGTCTCCAAGGTGACCCACAGTGCCTCCTCTCCTCCCTGTTTACTCTTTTGTTCAGTTGCTTTTATCCCTTCCTTTACATAGAAAGCTGCTCCTCCCCTGCCTGTCTCTCCTGTAGGTTATGTACCCTGGTATGTTAACATCTCAGTCATGGTTCTCTGTGTTCCATGTTTCTGTGACTGCTACGATATCCAGGCATCCCTCTTCCATCAAGGCTACCAGCTCAGGGAGCTTGTTGCCCAGACTATGGGCGTTGGTACTCATTACCCTCCATTTCTTGATGGCCTTACCCCTTTTTGACCCATCCCTGTTCTTATTGCATTTGTCACTTTCTCCATTTACCCCTGCGCTTCTCCCTATTGACATCTCTATGTTGGTATTTACCGCACTTACTACCGAGACTTTTTGGTGGGGGAGCTAGGATTTCCCTGCTCCTTTCCAGTGCCTCCCCCCTTGGCTAATTTAAATGCTTGCCAATAAAGCATTTAAACCTATCACCTAGGATCCTGGTTCCCCTCCTGGACAGATGCAATATAGTCCCAGTAGAGAAGTCCAGTCACACAGCAGTCCTTCCTCCTTGTGTCTTCTGCCAAGCTAGTAGCAGAATCTTTCTGAGGCAGTCTTTAAATTTAGCTTCCTTCTAGCTAAGCCACTCCTCCTACTTACTAGATCTTTGTACAAGTAATTTAAACCTCACAGCTATCAAATCATTTCAATCACCTGAGATTTACACCTAGATAACTGTTCAGATAACCATTCAGTTCAGTTAACTCAGACAAACACACACTTTTTTTTTGTTTTGTTAGTTTTTTTTACCCTAAATTAAAGGTCCACGTACAAGAGTTCTACTTCTTTAGTCCCAGTAGAGAAGTCCAGTCACAAAGCAGTCCTTCATCCTGGTGTCTTCTGCCAAGCTAGTAACACAGCAGAAAAAGGAAGACAATTCCACAGTTCACAAAAGTAAGTAAATCAAACTGAACACATAATCTGAAATGTTGATCACATGTGTATGTAATCAGTTATTGAATCATTGTTCACCGTTGTACTCACAATATTAAAAGGAAAACCAGCCTGTTCCAGCACAGTACAGAATGCACTTAAATATATGTATTTCCCATCATGCACAGCAGCAGAATCCCAAACAGCAAACATAGCAGAAAAACTGAGACAATTCCACAGTTCACAAAAGTAAGTCAGCCAAAATCAACACATATTCTGAAATGTTGATCACATCTGCATGTAATCAGTAGTTGAAGCACTGTTCACCATTGTTCTCAAAATAATAAAAGGAAAATCAGCCTGTTCAGCACAATGCAAGAATGATAAGTTCTGACTACCTGTATCTGTCTCTGTGTCAGTGTTTTACTGTTCTTGCTAATACATGATGTTATGTTACAATCTCTTATCAAGTATAACTCCCTGTTTCTGCACTTGCCATGTTACAAGCGCATTAATAAACTCCAAAGCATGGTTCTACTGTAGAATTAATCCATGCCTGGGTGGTTGGAGGCATTTGGCCAGTGGCGTTATGCCCCAACCACACACCCCGGCATGGATTAATTCTACAGTTGAACCATGCCATGTCAAGGATTAATGCTTGCATGTGAGCCAGTTTGCATACATTTCTATCTAATGTGTGTGTGTCTAAGCGGGGGCATGCTCACTTGGGCATTCCAGCTATGTGTGCACATCTATTTTCATTTTTTACAGATGCCTCTGTCTCTGTCTCCTTCTCCCACATTTGTACCTTTCAGCCTTCTTACTACACCCTGTTAACTAGTCCCCAGTTGAGGACCCTTCAGCTCATTCACTCCTACTATGCATTTTCATAATCATCATCACCTTTGTGTTTTCTATCTGGTTTCTGTGTTATCCAAGGTAAGCTGAATCTGATATGCAGAAATACATTTTTTTTTCCAAAGAGGCCCATGTATGTTCCTAGAGTTTATGATCTGAACCTGCTAATTTGTACATGACAAGCCAGTGTTTACTCCTTTTTAGTCTATCATTTAATACCAACCTCCAATTGTATAAAAAAAAGTTCTTAAGCAGTGATGTGTTCTAGAAGAAGATATGTCATGCTGAGGAAATGGTGCATACAATATAAACATATGGCTAAATAAAGATGCCAAATTTGCAAACCCTTATAAAGGGCAATGAGGGAGCAATAATGTTAACCTAGTGAGCACTGTAAAATGATTAAGCCAGTATTATTGTGTTTGAGTCTGCAGTTTTCCAAGTGCATCTTTCAGTAGCTTGTCTCAGGCACCTCAGTTTCTAAACTGCTTTAATGTTCTGAGCAAGATGTGAAACTTGGTTTACAGCTTACTAACCCATTGGTACTGACATTTAAAATTGATTTCTATCCACTTTCTTTTGCCAGCTGCAGAATTTCCTAGGTATTACTTAGATTAACACTAGCATATTTAAGGCTTCAGCTGTTAATCCATTAGTGCAATCCAATGAGACAGATTTAGTGCAGTACACGGTCCGCCTTTCTGAAGCCGAACTAGACTTATGGCAGTGGCTAGAAATTTTTTAATAGCCTTGGCCTCCATTCTTTTTTTTTTTTTTTTGTAAATAACTGTACTTTATTGTAATAACAACAAAACATACATATAATCCCCATCCCATGTAAATCCCATACATCTGGTACAATAAGCGGAATAGGATACAGGAGGTATAATACAACCTCCTCACCCTCCCTAACCCAACCCACCCTCATGGTCTGGCAGCTCAACAGTTAAAGGTAGGGTAAGAGAAATCCAAGTTACATGAGAATTAATGTAACAAAACAAAGGAGAATAGAAGTGTAAAGTAGGAAGGAGTACTAGAAAAGAAGAGAAAAGTAGAGGAGGAGGGGAAGTTACCATTACAGAGAAGCTACTCAACTGTTCTATCGAGGAGGGCTAATAAGGAAGTTAATACAATTACCTTCAGAATATAAAAGTATACAACTACTAAGCACTTTAGTAGCCAAATTTATCTTTTAAAAGCTGGTAGAAATTGACCCAACATTTATCGAACTTTCTGTTGAGTTGAAAAAAGTGGACACAGAACCTTTCCACATTTAAGGCTTCCAAAAAGTATCCCTACATTCTTTATGTGAGGGATTCCTTCCTTCCTAGTAACGGAGAAGTAACAGCTTAGATACTAAAGTGATTAGGGCTATCTGCTGCTTATGAATTGTCGATGGGATGTGAGTAAACCTGCCAAGGATGCAAGTCTCGAGATTAAAATGCAGTACCGCATCACAGAAAGGGGTCATCCATGAACGGATTAGGTCCCAGAACTTAACCACTTTAGGGCAGTCCCAGAGTTTGTGAAGAATAGTAGCCAGGGGGTTGCCACAGTCCTGACATTTTGGGGATCTATGTTTGTATATAAGCGAAAGCTTGGCTGGGGAAAGATATAAGTTGTGTAAAATATTGAATTGAAGGCCTCGCAGTCTGTGTTGTTTGATATAAGTATATAGATCCTGCCAAACCTTTGTCCAGGTCTCTTCTGGCCAATTTAAGGATAGGTTCACCTTCCAATAATGTGGAGCGGGAGAGGCCATAGAGTCTCTTTGCACTAAAATAAGTTTGTAGATCTTAGATATCGGCTTTTGTTGGATAGCTTAAAACTTTTATTTTCTTTATCAGACTTCCGGCCTCTTCAGACTCTGGTCCACCCTTCAGGAAGGAGCAAACACATCTCTGAATTTGATAAAACCGAAACTTATCCTTGGGGCCTATCCCAAACTTTCCCATCAGTTCTAAGAAGGAAACATGACGACCATCTGAAACAAAATCAGCTATTCTAAGTTTGTGGGAGAGGTTGCCTATACATCTTTTTAATGGCTGATTACCAACCATTAAATTTGAATTGTTAATAATAGGTTGCATCAAATCTTTTTTAAAGGGAATATTTAGGAGTAGGTATAACTGGTGGAGAGCTCTAATATCCCAACCAAGCAGAGTATCTTTGAGTCTAGGAGGGACTTTGGACCAGGAGAGAAAATAAAGGACTCCAAGTCCAAATTAAGCTTTGGGCCATCAAGCAATCTAAGGTACCACTTGCTGTGTTCATTAGTGATTCTGAGGCCCATAGGGCTAATCTTGCCACGTGGCATGCCAGGTAGTAAATGTAGAAGTCTGGTAGC
Source organism: Neoceratodus forsteri (assembly GCA_016271365.2). NCBI lineage: Eukaryota > Metazoa > Chordata > Ceratodontiformes > Ceratodontidae > Neoceratodus > Neoceratodus forsteri. The sequence goes on along the minus strand of CM057449.1, from coordinate 1,110,302,371 downwards.
TGTAAGCCCCCTTGTTCCCTGCGTTGGGTAAGCTTCCGGTAAGCCCTGCGAGGGAGGTTACCATTCCATATAAAATCTGTGCAATATTTATGACAAAGATCAAAAAAGAACTTTGGAAGGTACACATTGAGGTTAAAAAGAAAATAAAAGATTTTCGGCAGAATCGTCATTTTTATTGCATTAGACCTCCCCCAGAAAGTTAAGAGGAGCCTTGCCCATCTTCTAAGGTCCTCTTTGATCGATTTAATTAAGGGCTTAAAGTTTAAGTCCGGTAACTCAGTTAAATCTTTGGAGACTTCTATACCCAGATATGGCAAGTAGCTCGTCTGCCAACACAAACCTAGAGATATACACCAAGTTCGTTGCAGATGAGGGGAGAGTGGGTAAACCATAGTTTTACTCTTGTTCAGTTTGTATCCAGAGAACTCACTAAATCACGAATAATAGAAAACAACTGTGGAAGGGAGGCCTGGCTGTGCCAAATATGAAATAACAGATCGATCATAAAGCGGACACTTTAAATTCGGATTCTCACTCCCCATGAACTCCTATATCCATCTTGATGGCTCTGATAAGGGGCTCTAAGTATAAATTAAATAAAATGGTGAAAGGGCACCCTTGTCGTGTTCCCCGTGTTAACAAAAGGATGAAATTAGTTATTACAAAAATCCTATAGAGGGCCTTGTATACAATATCCGAATATAACCCAAACATTTGTCCGGAATACCAAATTTAGAGAGTATTCAAACATAAAATCCTACTCCACTCTATCGAATGCTTTTCAGCATCTAACGAGACAGAGAGATGCTTCCATATCTGGGCTCCTAGATTCCTGAATTAAATAGAACAGCTTTCTAAAGTGGTCTGCAGATGAGCGTCCATACAAATCCAACTTGTTCGGGCTCAATAGGTCCCTCAAGTGGCTTTCATTCTATTGGCCAAAATGCAAAATTTTAATATCAATATTTAATAAGGATATTGGTCTATAATTTGTCACCAAATCTGAGGGTTTGTCAGGCTTTGGCAGGAGAATAATCCTTGCCTCAAAGAGGGAGTGGTCTTCTATCCCCTGTTCATGCCAAAAAGTATACACTTGGTGTAGCAGCGGTACCAGAGTTTCTTTGAAGGTCTTATAGAATAGTGCAGTGAACCCATCTGGGCCCGGTGCCTTATCAAGTTTCAAGGCATCAATAGATTGTGCAATTTCTTCGAGCGCTAGGGGGGCCTCTAACATCTGACTAAGATTTTTGGGGAGTTTGGGAAAGGGAATATTTGTAAGAAATTCTCTCATCCTAGGAGCCACATCAGGTGACAGTGGCTCACTTGAGTATAAGTTCCTATAAAATCAGAAGATATTCAAAATATCCTCTGGACTAGAGATCAAATCACCTGACTGGGGTGTTTTAACGTAGCTACCCATCTTGCCGCTGCCAGCTGTTTCAACTGCCATGCCAGAAACTTCCAGCTTTGCTACCTTGCCCTATATATGTCGCCCTCAAGCTAGAGGCTGACTTCTCTACCTTCTCCTTCATGATTTTTTCATACCATGCTCTTAGGGAGGCAAGCTCCTGCTCCTGGGAGTGAGACCTTGATGCCTCACCCATAGCATCCAGGGTCTTAATTCTATTTAGGCAATTGGATGATAAACGTGTAATATTTTTCTTGCAGATTGATGCCAGCCTGATGAGCTCACCTCTCCATGTGGTCTTTAGAGCTGCCCACACCCGGTCAACTGCATGTAGTGGTCCCCAGTTACAATTAATGGAGTAGGACATAAAGGTTCGAAATCGGTCCAGTAAGAGAAGGTCTTTAAGTAGGTAGTTATTTAATGACTAGGAATACGATCTAGGTGGCAATGATAGTGGTTGACACCGAAGGCCTATGGGGGAATGGTCAGAGATTACTCGACTAGAGATAGTGCCATCTTGGACCAACGAAAGGATCTGGTGGCTTACTAAAAATAATCTATTCGGAATAGCTTTTATGGACCAGAGAATAAAAGTATATTCCCTGGTAGTAGGATTGAGTAGCGCCATGGGTCAGATAGGCCTATCAAGACATAAATTGACAATGCTGTCTGAGCGAGGGGGAGAACCTTTGGACCATGAACGGTCCAAACAGTTGGATTGCACCAAATTCCAATCCCCACCTAGAATTATCGGTTTGTCAGCTAAGGGAGCAATAAGGACCGCCAACTGCGTAAAAAAAGTTGGTGAGTCCTGATTGGGTCCATAAATGGATCCTAATACTAAAACTGTGCCTGCCAGCTTACCCACCACCAGGAAAAACCTATCTTCTGGGTCTGGAATTATCTCTGATGGAAAAAAGGGAACTTTATTAGCCACTAAAACAGCTACACCCTTCTACTTGTGGAAAACCCCGCACAAAAACTTGACCCACCCATCTTTTTTAAGAAAAGGAAGCTGTTCCGAATCATGTGTGTTCTGCAGGAATACTATTGAAGGGTCATAACGCACAAATGGTTTAAAATAGTATGCTTCTTTCTATTATCTCTACCCCTTTTATGTTCCATGAAATAATATTCAAATCAGAAGCCATATAAAGGATTGCATTGGATACAAGATGGAATGTTGAGCTGCTCGACTCCCCCAATAACCCCAACATACCCCAAAATAGAAAAAGGAGAGCCTCCCCATTAACCAAGCCCACCTCTTACCCTAATCTCTACAACTAAGATATCCCCAGCCCCAGGCCGCCCAAACTGATGGTCCGTGGCGCGCTCAGAAAGTGGGGCCTCTCCCTCTCAAAAAAGAGAGAGCTGGTTAAACAAACCTCTCAATTTATAAACTTGGTGATACTGTAGTAGTCTTGCTTAAACAGATTATCCTACAACTTAATCGTACTATACTCATTTGGACTCGAGTATGAAACTATAAGTGGGGTAGTCTGTAAGACTCCATGGGGAGTCATGACCACACCTATTGGGCCTTAAATGATTGAGCAGGCTGGATCTACTAATCTCGAAGAATTACAATATAGCTGCAAACACTAAAACACTAAACAATGTCACATAGCTAATGCTAACTGCCTGATAACTTAGCCCCTGAAAGCCATAACCATAAAATAATTGAACATTGTAAAATAACCAATGACCCCACTAATAGCCAACAGTCTCCAGTCAAAATGATATAAGTATGGGTTCCAAACAAGCCCAGAAAAAAGCGAGTGAAGGAGACCAATTCAGCTATGAGGCAGGTTTCCATAAGGAACGCTGAGAGTCTCCTGCTCAGGCCATCACCATTAAGACCATCTCAGATAGAGGCGTCCAACGCCGGCAAGGCATAGCTGCCATCATGTCCGAGATGGCTCTGGGTGTGCTTTCTTTAAGGGCCCTTGTTAGGAACACCGCTGAATTCTCTCAAGCACATTAGTATAGAACCTAAATGTAGTACCTGAAACCTTATAGGTCTAGTATTCTTATAATTAACTATGGAAAGGGATGGGAAAATGAGGGGTAAGGAAAAGGGAGGGGGAAGGAGGGGAGGGTGGAGATAATAGGCAAGGAGGACACAATTGTCGTTGGTTAATTAGAGTCCTCATTTAAAGCTTAGAAGGACAGTTCCATATTTGCAGAAGCATACGAAACTAGAACAGTTCAAATGTCCTGAAAACATCTTCATAGGCAGCCCTTCTCAGGTCTTATGGAAGAGGTCTGGGAATTATTCTTTTAGAACTTTTATCACTTCTTCTGGCGTTTCAAACAGCTTTTTCCCTTCTTTGAGGGTGACTTCGAGCTTGGCTGGGTAAAGCATATGGTGTTTTATCCCTGCAGCCCAGAGCTTAGAAGTAATTGGTCGGAAGCTAGCCCTCACCATTCTGTTCTTCATTGTTAAGTCAGGCACCACTCGGGGTTTCTTGCCCTCCCATAGGATAGCTGAAAGTTTTCTTGCCTCCTTCAGAATGTGTTCCCGATCCAGGTAGTTTAGAAGTTTAAAAATTATAGGCCTTGGGGGGTCCGCTGGGGAGGGTTTTGCTCTCAAGGTCCTGTGCCCCCTTTCAATAACATATTCTGGCCCATTAGAGAGGGGCCTACCATTTTAGAAATTTTGCAGAAAGGCAATTGTGTTTGGCCCTTCCTCGCTCTCTGGCAGCCCAAGCAAAACAAGATTGTTTCTACGATTTCTACCTTCAAGATCATCGAGGCGGTCTTCCAGTTTTGCTAGCGATCTCTTAAAATCTATCATGACAGGGCCTTGTTTTTGGAGCTGGTTCAGGAGGATATCTGGGCTTCTGTATCAGTGACCGCAGAAGCCAACTGAGTTAATCGGGCTTGAAGTCTGCACCTTCTTCTATTAGTTTAAGTAGAGCATCTTTGATTTGAGAGAGGTCCGCGTAAATCCGTGAAGGAGTTAGGTCTTCCGGTTGGGCCTCCGGGGAGGAACTGCATCGAGGACGCTTTGCTTCTAGTTCTTGTTTTAGATCTTCCATTTGGACAATGATACGTAAGTACTCCTCCGATCTTGTCTGTGACTTGCTTCCGACGTGTCAGACCGAAATCGTAGCGCAAAAAGGGACAAAGAGGTTTTATTTTCAATGATTTAGAGAGAGAGAGACCCTTAGCCGCTCGCTACGCTTCCTGGCGCATCACGTGACTCCCAGCCTTGGCCTCCTTTCTAACCTGTTTTATTTGGCGCAATCTCATTTACTTCACTTGATGTAAAATATTAGTCATGCAGCAGTATCCAACCCTACATTTGTTACTCAGTGGATTTTGTATATTATCATGCCCCCTTTCTTTATTTGGCCTTTTAACATTTTCAAGGTTTTGCAAGGTCTCTTAAAGGGGGACAGTCAGCACTAAGAACCCCACACCCAAATCCGGGGCTGGTTCCAATTTGCACTTTGTGTGTAAAAGCTTTTTTTTTCACGTACTGTTTACTGCAGTTTAGTGAATTGTATCAGACTGTTTCTGTTGACTTGTAAGCTGATATTTTCTGTAACTACAAATCCCAGAATCCCTTATAGCTGACATCAGAGGAGGGCTGCAGCAGTGGGAGATTCTATAGTCTGCAGTGCATATTAGAGGTTTCAAAAGCTCTGTAAGGGGTTGGAAGGGGACTGCAGCTGATCCCTATCTAGGGTCTGCTTACATTTGTACTGATCTGTCAGAAAGCAGGAGGAGTAGGTGAATCAAGGGAGTTTGAGGATTGCTGTAAACATCCCTAACTGGGTTATATATGGAGACACATATCATGGGGTTAGGAGAAGCTGGTGCTGGGAGGATGTGGGGAAATAGCAGCATGTACAGGCATCAGGATAGGGCAGCAGTCTTCCTGGGGACTATGTGGAGTGCAGGGGGCTGTCCAGTGTGCAGGATCCTGGAGCAGCTCAGGGCAGAAGTAAGACAGATCAGATGGGAACTGGGAAGGGTAGAGTGGAGAGTCAGAGAAGCAGGCAGTGGAGAGAAAAGCAGATGGCAGGTGTCCATGGGAGTGAAGGTGTCAGGCACTGGAAGGGAGAAGGGAGGCTCACCTAGTATCTGGGGGTACCTCTTCCTCAGAGGGCTAGGGAGCCCAGGATAGGGAATGGCAAGTGGTAGGGGGAAGGAGTGGGACTACAAAGGTTGCAACAAGAGTGGAAACTCTTGAAGGGGGCCTTTAATAAATATATTTGACTCACTGTCTGGAAAGGGGGAGGGGCAACAGGAGGTGTGGTGAGATGTTGGGGTAAGGCAACGAGATCGGGGCAGAAGGGCAGGAAAAAGGTGGTGGGACTCTGCAGGGTAGTCAAGGTGGGCAGGGAAGATGAATCAATCAAAGTGGAGCAGAGGGGAAGGGGAGAGAGAGGACATGGTAGAAGGAAGAGAGGAGAAGTGAAGGCAAGCAGAAAGTGAAGGGCATAGAGGGGAATGGAGAACAAGTTGGAAGGGCAAGTAGAGGCTCTGACAGGATGTTGACCAGGGTGGAGGGGGAGAAATTAGGTGTTGGAGCAACTTGTACACCCATCGAGGAAGGAAGTAAGGAAGGAAGGCAGGAAAGCAGGAAAGGAGGGAGGGAGGGAGAAAGGAAAGGGAAGGAAGGAAGGAAGGAAGGAAGGAAGGAAGGAAGGAAGGAAGGAAGGAAGGAAGGAAGGAGGGAGAAAGGAAAGAAGGAAGGAAGCAAGGAAGGAAGGAATGTAGGTAGGTGGGTGGGAGATGTGACTGGAGAGGATGAAAGGGTGGCAATCCTATAGGATTCCATAATTAATGGTATTCACAGGAGAAGGAAGGGGGCCCAAATGCAAGAAGTAAGGTGGTTTGCATGCCAGTGATGACAATGAGGAAGGTGTGCCCAAGAATCAGGGAAATGGTAGAAGGGGTTGGAAGGAACCGAATGTAGTCATGCATCTAGGTACCAATGACCTAGCTGGGAAGGAGGTGGAAGTAGTACAAGGTAGATTCAGGGCATTAGTGAGGACCTACAGGGAGTTACAGTAGCAAGACTGCAGGCATTCTGAAAGGTATTACCAGTGCCAAAGGCCAGCATGGTCAGGAAGAACAGGACAGAGGAATTCAATGATTTGCTGAGGGAATGATACAAGGAGGAAGGGTTCATCTGTATTAGGGGCTTGGGTGGGGAACCTGGTTAAATAAAACTCTTTTGCACTGGGAAGACTACACCTCAGGGTATCCTGTTAAAATAGTGATGCAATAATCGCAGCACAATAACAGTAACTGAAATTCAGCAAAATCGGAAACGGTGACCGCTACTTAAAAGTGCAAATCAAAAATGGTGATGAGATGTCTGCAGTGATAGTGCCCCTGTATATATAGTGACACAAGTTCTGAAGCTTTCAATTCTTCTAAACATTTTGTCTTACTGTGTTGTTCTGTGTTCACTCTGACATTTGCAGTGCCCTCTGAAACTTCCATTTCCTACTGTCCCATGTTGTTCCCCCCCACTCCTGGTGAGCAGGCATATAGCCAAACCACACCAGTGCAGGTTTCTATTTTACTTTCTGAAGCTGATGCTGTGCGGTTGTGTTTCTGAAGGACTGCAGAATGAAGGCGTGGATAATGTCCTTGGAATCTGTGACTAGTCAGAAAGGTAAGCCACTGGCTCTCTATGCCAGCTGCCAGTATCGAAAGAATAAGGAAAGAGCTTCCAGAGTTTACTGGAGATGTGCTCAGTCTCACAAATATAACTGCCTTGCAAGACTGCACACTGCAGCAGACAGCGTTGTTGCTGCAATTAAAGATCATAATCATGTGCCAGATGCTGGCAAGGTTGGGGTTAGGCATGTGATGGCAGACATTTGTTCTCAGGCTCGTACCACAGTACAGACAACCTCACAGGTTGTTGTTGTTGAGTGTCTGCAGATGCTCCAAAAGCTGTTACTGGTAGGCTACCAGGTATAAACCTTATTAAAAGAACTGTGCAGCATATATGTCAGCATGAATGGTGTGTCCTGCCACTCCAAATACTGTGGAGGACCTCATTATACCCCATGAATTCACAATACTGAGCTCTGGTAACCATTTCCTTGTCTTTGACAGTGGTCAGGAGCAAGATAGAATTCTTATTTTTGCAACTGATGGTAATTTGCAGTTTTTGTGCGAATGTGGGGACTGGATTCTTGACGGTACATTTAAATCTTGTCCTACACTGTTTAATCAATTGTACACAGTGCATGGCCTGTGTTCTGGTACTGTGTTAATGGCTGCATATGTGCTAATGTGCTTGCATAAAACTGCTTCATATGAGAGAGTTTTTTCCGAACTCAAGACACTTGTTGCTGATATCTGCCCATTCAATTCCATCATGGATTCTGAGAAGGCTTCCAGGAAAGCCTTTGTTACTGTGTTCCCAGAGACACAGCTATGTGGCTGTTTTTTGCATTTCGCGCCAGCTGTGTGGAGAAAAATTCAGAAGTGCTCAGAGGTGGAGAAGAAATACTGCATGGACCCAGACTTTGCCTGGCATTTAAGGATGTTGCTGTCTTTGTTATTTCTGCCACCTAATGATGTTGTGAGCAAATTTGAGGAACTCAAAGAAATGGAGTTCTTTGCTTGCCATGAGGAGCTGTTGCAGCCTGTATTGGATTATTTCAAAAACAAATGGCTAGGCAGACCGAGAGGTTGGTCCGGACGGAGAAGAGCCAGTTTTCCCATTGAGCAGTGGAACTGTTATGCTGCAACCCAGATTGGATTAGCGAGAACAAATAATGCTGTAGAAGGTTGGCACAGGGGGTTTAACTCCCTCCTAGGAGCTTGTTAGCCAAGCATTTGTAAGCTGATTGATTGCTTAATACATGCACAACAACTCACTGAGCTGAAAATGGAGCAACTGATTTCAGGAGCTGGGAATGCAGGAACAAAAATGAAATATAAATATCAAAATCAGCATATTGCATCCATTGTGACACAGTATGAGTCCTGCATTACCTATGAATACTTGAGACGACTCGTGTACAATTTTCAGTTCCAACAGTGAATATCAACCTCAGTCCACAAGAAGTTACTCAATAAAGAAGTCCTGACCCTCAGAAGTATTGACAAATTAATGAAATAAAGGCTTGTTCTCTGGCTTCGGACAGTTTTTTATTAAAGCCAGAAGTCGCGATTTTGACATGAGTATGTAACAGGCAGGTTGCTAGGCTCAAGGGACTTGTTGCTAGGAACTAAAGCACAGATGAAAGTGGACAGTGTAGCATTGAAAGGTGTCACACTCACTATGCTTTAGTCAGCAGCTAAGCACTATAAGTAACAGTCTCTACAAGTTTCTTTGGTGGAAAAGCAGTGCAATATTTGCGGTTATGGAATGTGGTATTATGTAACTTCTCTGTTTGTGCTGTCATTGAAATTAAGTCGCCAAAATCCCAGTTGTGATTTAATATTCACTATTTTAACATGGAAGCCACTTCAGTGTTGGGGGTTCTCGAGGGTACTCAGGGACATAACATGTATGAGGGAGAAGTCAGAGGAGGGGAAGGCAGAAGCAGTGTAGGTTCAGTCACTGTCTAACAGAGGGAGAAAAATTTGGTTGGGGTGGTTTACAGGCCATCCAACCAAGAAGACAAAAGGGATGGAGAATTGAATTCACAAATATTGAATGCTGCAAGGAAGGGATAGGTAGTAATAGTGGAAGACTTCAACCTGCCACAATTAAACTAGAGCGTACCAACCATGACATATGTCAGAAATCAGGTGACATTAGCAGTGTTGCAGAGTGAGTTCCTGGTTCAAAGCATCACAGAACAAACCAGGGAGAGGCAATCCTTGATCAGGTGCTCATGAAAGGGGAGCACTTACAAGACATAACAGTCAAGGAGCCCCTGGGAGGAAGTGACCATCTCACAGTGTGGCACTGTTGGATATTGGCAGGGACAACATCCCCACTAAGACCAAAATCCAGGATTTTAGGAGGGTGGACTTCATAAAGATGGGCGAGATGCTAAGGAGGCACCTGGCAGGCATCAGGACAGATATGGGGATGGACCTAATGTGGTCCATCATTAAGGAGTGAAGAATGGTTGCCACAAAGGGATGCATTAGGCTCAGGAGGAAGAACTTAATGGTCAAAGAACCCAGCTGGTTTGTTATCAAGGTTGCCCAAGCAGTAAGGGACAAGAGGTTAGCCTACAGAAAATTCAGGGAGACCAGGAGACTGAATTACCCAAAGATGGCTAGTGAGGCAAGTAAAGGAGTCTAGCAGGCTAAGGCTCAAAAGAATTTTTTGATAGCTGAGGGAATTAAGGAGGGAGATAAGGCCTTTTTTCACTATATACTGTAAGTGAGAAAAGGGATAAGAAAGATGGGATTGTTGGGCTTCAGAAAAGGGATGGATGGGTGGAAGAGAATAGGGAAAAGCAGAGATACTGAATGAATACTTCTGTCTTCACCAGGGAGAATGATGGACTGGTGCCAATGGAGGAGAGAAGAGAAGCAGGGAGCAGGGGAGCATGGATGTGGTGGTAGACAGAGATAGAGTGAGGAAAGAGTTGCTAGCATTAAAAGTGGTCAAATCACCAGGCCAGAGCAGCATACACCCAAAGGTACTGAGGGAACTGGCAGAGGAGCCTGCTGAATAGCTCACTGGGTTGTGCATGGTACCACAGGGCTGGAAAACAGCACATGTGGTACCCCTACATAAGAGCAGTCCCAAGGATGACCCAGGGAATTACAGACTGGTGAGTATGACCTCAATCGTGTGCAAGCTCATGGAGACCATACTTAAGGAAAGGTTAGTAGAGTATCTAGAGGAGCATGGTCTGCATGATGTGATGCAGCATGGGTTTGTGGGAGGGAGGTCATGTCAAATGAATCTGATTGACTTCTTTGATAGGGTCATTAAAACAGTAAATAAGGGCCAAGCAGTGGCATCCTTTACTTGGACTTCAGCAAGGCATTTGACTCTGTAGCCCACTAGAAGCTGATCAGAAACTGAGGGACGTATGTTTACCTTTAGGGACCCTGCTTTTGTGCCTTTTCCCATTTAAGTGTTTGATAGGTATTCATAGGAAGGCACAATTCTGTGCTGTATTATCAGACTGCCACTATGGGCAGTCTTATGGTCCATAAAAGGAGTCAGTACATGTGATTCAGAGAGAGATAGGAGGCTGGCTGGGAGATGGCAGAACAGGCAAGCAGAGAGGAGCTCATGGATCTGGGTTGGGCCTGATTTGAGGGGAACCCACCCTTCGTAAGTGGGAGGTAGAACCGTGATTTCCAGTGACATGGTGCCGGTAATGGGTGCTTCATGGGGAGGGCCTCAGGTAGTTTACCAGCACTGAGTGGGGTAAATGGGGCTCCAGTGGGAGAAGGGGTAGTGAGAATACCCGAGCAGGTAGCTTGGTGGGGGTACTAGGCCTGTAGGAAGTAGGTTTGGACCACCAGAGCTGGATATTTTGTGGCAGGATTCCTCCAGGGGAGGGGTGGTGGCAGCTCCCTTCTCATTTCACATTGTGGCAGGGTGGTCCAGGTCTGTGAAGGGGGTGACAGAGGTTTTCCACCCAGCTAAGGGCCCTGCTTGGAGGGGGTATGTCCTGGGGCGCTAGGCACAAGCTGCTTGGGCGGGCTGCAGGTCAAAGGACAGTCTTGGGAAGTGCTTCGGACCCAGTTAGCTTAAATCAAGCACAGAAGTGATGGATGAAAGGGATGTAGGTTAGAGATATTGCTGAGCTCTATAGCCAGAGAAAGGAGACTGGTGGTTGCTTACCGCCCGGAAGAATGCGTTAAAAGAAAAAGAACAAAACAATCAAAGGACTGGTCAGGGAGGGAAAATTCCTGTGATGTTGTGGCAAGGGACCAGGTGGGAGAAGCACCTCACTTCTCTACAAGGCTAGAGACTGGCCAGGGAGAGAGAAAAGTAAAAGGATAAGTTCAGTGACCAACTTACCAGTGCCAGAGGGTACGTTTGGTTCTGAGGATCCAGTGCAGGTTCCGGGGAGGTTTCAGGTACATCATCCAAGGTTTCATCAGCTGCCTGAAGTGTGAATTCTGCCTAAGACATCTTGTCTCCCAGTGTATGTGCCCCAATATGTGAATAGTTTTGCTCCATGGAGTTGGATGGCGAACATGTTGTTTTTTTTTTTTTTTCAAATTGAACAAGCTTTAGAAAAAGAAAAAATAACAATACACACAGGAAAAATCAAATCCTGGCAATACATATGAAGGAAAACAAGCCATAGTCAAGTCCAGGAACATAACATGGATAGGATGAACACACCTCCTTCCCAATAACCCCCACCCCACCCACAAATCCCACTGATCCCACCACCAGAGGTACCAAGTTAGTGCATCAAGGGGGCACAGTTCAGAGTCATCCAACCCTATATAAGCCTCGCCTCACAGAAGAATGCAACTAAGAAATATAAAACTTACCCTTTTACTGTTAGCATAACATAAAGTGGTACCCAGATACTCTATATACGAGTGACCTGACTACTAGCCTAAGGCCCTTAGCTAGTATGTCAGGTAAAACCTAAGAGTGGTATAGGGAGATTTTGTTTGCTTTATTGCCAAAAAAACTGTAAAAGCATGTGGGAAAATTGAAGATATCAAAAACAAAAGGAAGTGGACCAATGGTATTGGACACAGGCTTCTTGAAAAGATAAAAGTTTCTGATTGTGGTTAAGGTCCAGCACTGTGTCCATTCCCATACCTGATCAACACCCTGTAGCGAGAATCCACCCTGCAATTCGACAATTAGGATTATTGGGGTTGAGATATATCCTTATACAGGCACACTTTAAGTAAGGAGCAGAATTGTAAATATGCAATGATGGATGCCTCCAAGGGTGTGCCCTTTAATGGGTAAGGAATTTTTTTTCTCAGGAGGGATTGGGAAGTGACTGGATATCTAATCCATGAGTGGAGCACAAAGATTGCACTATATCCAAACAATATGGAATATAAAGCTCCAAAGGGGTTCCTATTGAAGACACAAGACAGTGAGAAAGTCTGGTAAGACGCACTGCCAAATAATACAACAAGAAATTAGGGTCCTAAAGGCCTCCATCCTGTTTAGCATGCATTAATTTGAAAAAGGCCCAGTGTGCCACCTTACCTTATCATAAGAAAGAGGTAAGGATTCTATGCACCTGATGAAACCATGACTGAGGTAAGGCAAAATTATACATCCGTAGGAGATACAATAAGAGGGGTAAAACATTCATTTTTATAAAATTCAATCCGCCCCACAGGGATAAGGGTAACAGAGACCAATGGTCAAGTCCACTTTATTACGTGTCTATGCTGAGTCCAGATGAAGTTTTTCATCTGGTGGGGCGAAGTACTAAGGAAAATCCCCAGATTTTTCAGTTTATCTCATTTCCATACAAGGCCAAGGTGCTCAACCTCTGCCTTAAGGGTGATACCATTAAGTGGTATAACCTCAGTTTTGGCAAGGTTCAATTTATAGTTGCAAATATCACCAAACTGAGAAATGAGTTGGAGATGTGACAGGAGAGGAGATGTGTAGCAAAATATCATCTGCATATACAGATAGCTTATTGTCAGCAGGACCAATTGAAATAACCTGAACTTGTGGTTAAGAATTATGTTTACGGATCAAGGGTTCCAAAAACAGGTTAAATAAATAGGGAGATAAAGATAGCCTTGTTGAGTACCCTGATGGAGAGAAAATGGAGATGATAAAACACCATTACAAAGTATCTGAGCCATCAGGAAGAGGTAGAACACTTTGACCCATTCATTATGTGAACTCCTGGGGAATGCAATACTTGGGTAGAAAGACAAACAAGTAATCCCATGAGACCCTATCAAAGGCTTTTTCTGAGTCTAGGGATACCAAAACAGTAGGTGTAGAGGAGTCCCTGGATACAAAAAGAAGACAGGAGAACTTCCTAAGGTGGTCAGCCGAGAATTTACCCCTCACAAAACCAACTTGCTCCCTACTTAAAAGTGAGCCCCAGACTTGGCCCAATCTACAGGCCAATACCTTAGCAAGAATTTTTTTTTTTTGCAAATAACTTTATTTTATCATACCATAAACAAAACCAAAACTTGACATGAATGGATAATACTGGTAGTTATACAACGAGAGCTGAATTACACAAACCACCAAAACAAGCAGAAATAAACAAGACAACACGGATCCCACCTCCCCCCCCAACTGGCAGCAAGCACCGTACCCTTCCCTACTAGGGATAACAACCATACATTGGCCACAATATCTCTGCGTTAGGTTCCAAAGAAGCATAACTAAGAATAACGAGCTGAAGGCAACGGCACACTCCAAACTCTTCAGCCAAAAAAAGGAGGCTGTAACATGGGAAAGAGGGAAGGAGGGATCTGTTGGAAGATATATTGTCAGGGAAGTAACGAGCTTACTGTATGAGACCGAATAAAAAGGAAAACCAATAAAGGGATTATAACAGGACCCATAGCCTAGCCTGGGAAAAGAAATTAACAGTTTAAAGACAGAACTTTGCCCCAAACAGGTCCCCCAAGGGTACTAAGTGAAAAAAGGGAAAGGGAATGGTTGAGCTTAACCTTAGTACCCAAATGTATTTCTTAAATGTAGCAAAAAGTCACCCCAACAATTCTGAAATTTCTCACTGGCATGAAAGATCCAGGCTACACACCTCTCCGCATTCAAAGCGTTAAGAAGTTCGGCCCACCATTCTTTAAATGAGGGTTCCCAAACTTCTTTCCAGTGTCTAAGTATTAGCAACTTAGTTACCATAGCAACCAAAACTACTTGTACCTTTTGAAAAAAAGTAGGGATCAGTGAGTACATACCTAACAGGCAAGTATCCTCATTAAAAAAAGCTGTGATATTAAACTATGGTGCCACCCATTGTTTAACAGAGTTCCAGAGTTTAACAATTTTGGGACAAGCCCATAATTTATGATGTAGGGTAGCAAATTCACACCCACAGTCCCCACAAACGGCTGAAGATATTTTTTTGATCCGAGATAACTTGGAGGGCGTGTAATATAAATTATGCAAAATATTGAACTGGATATTCCTTAAACGGTCCTGTTTGATTAAGACATACATGTCTGACCAAATCTTTTCCCAGGTTTTAATAGGGAAATCTTTATTATAATTGTTTTTCCAATAACAAGTGAAAGGAGTAAACCTGGACATGATATGAGTCAAGATTGATTTATATAGTTTAGCTATTGCTTTCCAGCTCCTGGATACTGCCCTCAAACTACTTAGCATGGTTCCAGCCCCCCTGACCATGGTGGTTTCCCCAAGAAATGGTAAATACATTGATGTATTTGATACAATTTGAAGAGGCCATTATGGGCCACTCCAAATTTTAGTTGCAGTTCTGAAATAGGAGGATCTTTTTAATTTTATTTAGCTTTTGTTGACCGGGTAAGTGCACTAGACAAATCCTGCCTATTTTCAGGCATGACCCAGGGGAAGGGGATACAGATGAATGCCAACTGACCTTGAACCAGATTAAGCTGTTGGTGGTATTTTTAGTGAATGAGGGAAATTTGGCACAGGACACCGGGAAATTCCCTACTCTTTTCGATAGTGCCATGGGATCTTTAACATCCACCTGAACTACCACCAATCCAGGCAGATGGGACCTCGGTTTAACGTCTCATCCGAAAGGCGGCACCTCAGAAGTGCAGCACCCCTCTCATGCTGCACTACAGTGTCAGTGCTGGGATATTAACCCAAGTGCCAGATGTGGGAACTGAACCCACAGCCCTCTGATCTCCTGGCCTCAGAGGAGAGTGTGCTACCTACTGAGCCACTGACACTGACAGATCTTGCCTGAGGCAAAGCTTTCTAAATATAGCTTATTAGAGTAATTACCTGCAAAATTTAGAATTGGATTCTTACCTATCTGTAAATTGGGATTATTTAGTAATGGTTGCTTTAGATCCCTTAAATTAGGTTTCTGAAGCAAAGAACAGAGTTGTTACATGGCCCTCATATCCCAACCAAAGGGGGAATTCTTTATTTTCGCCGGAGCATTGGACCAAGGGGTATATAAAAGTGCCTCTAGGTCTATCCTGCAAGAGTTTGCTTGCAACCCATCTAAAAATAACCGGGGCGGGGGGTATTCACTTGAGACCCTGCGGTAGATAGCCAATGCAAACATCTATTAGCATGGATAGCTAAATAGTAAACATAAAAGTCAGTTAATTGGAGCCCACCCAACCCTTTAGGGCAGATAAGCTTAGCATAAGCCCTGCGTGGGGTTTTGCCTTTCCAGAGAAAGTCGGAACAGATCCTACAAGGAGACACACAGAAGGACTTTGGTAAGTAAATGTTCAGGTTACATAAAGGGTAAAAGAATCAGGGCAAAATTGACATTTTGAGAATATTAGCCCGGCCCCAAAAGCACAGTGGTAGCTTATCCCATCTCGCCAAATCTTCATTAGTATTTTTTAATAATGGAGTTAGATTAAGGACTTTAAGGTTAGTGAAATCGCTGGTTATCTTAATACCAAGATAGGTTAAATACTCACGTTCACACTGTAACCCCATGGATAGGCTCCACTCCTTAGTTAAAAGAGGGGATAGTGGATAAACTATAGTTTTATTCTTGTTAAGCTTATAACCTGAAAAGGAGCTAAAGTGGGAAATAGTTTGTAGCACAAGTGGAAGAGATTGTCTACTATTAGATATGTGAATTAACAAATCATCT
This sequence comes from Neoceratodus forsteri, assembly GCA_016271365.2. Lineage (NCBI taxonomy): Eukaryota > Metazoa > Chordata > Ceratodontiformes > Ceratodontidae > Neoceratodus > Neoceratodus forsteri. Next base: position 1,110,286,288 of record CM057449.1, on the reverse strand, counting down.
GCAAAAAGGGATAATTTATATTCCAGATGCCCCAACTGTATACCCCTTATTCCTTCATCTAGTTTTAAGATTCTGGATAAAGGCTCTATATACAAATTGAATAAATAAGGAGAAAGGGGACAACCCTGACGAGTACCTCAACATAAAGGGAATATGTCGGAGATAAGGTTGTTGCATTGAATTCTGGCTGATGGGCAAGAATACAAAACTCGGATTTGGTTAATAAAGGGTTGCGGAATACCAAATTTTTGCAATGTCGTAAACATATAGTACCACTCCACTCTATCAAAAGCTTTTTCTGCATCCAGGGATACCAAAGCCGCTTCCAGCTCCGGAGCCCTGGATGCAGAAATTAAATGGAATATCTTTCTAAGGTGATCTGCTGAGGTACGTCCTGCAACAAATCCTGCCTGTTCCGGACTCAACAAACTTTCCCATACACATGCTAGTCTATTGTCCAAAATGTTGGCATATATTTTTATATCAATGTTTAAGAGTGAAATGGGCCTATAGTTGCTGATCAAAGAAGGATCCTTCCCTGGCTTAGGAAGCAAAATAATTCTCGCTTCAAATAATGAGTGTTCAAAATTGGAATGGGAGCTCCAGAAACTACACAATTACAATAATAAGGGGATTAAATATCCCTTGAACATTTTGTAAAATAAGCCTGTGAATCCATCAGGGCCCAGTGCTTTATTCAGTTTTAAGGAATCAATAACTGCTAGGATTTCCTCTCTGGTAAATGGGGCAGTTAACAAGTTTTTATTTTCCTCAGACAGGAATGGTAGATCTGCCCTCTCCAAAAAATCCCGCATCTTCCCATCATGGTCCTTCGACCACGAATCCGAAGTGTATAATGTCTTATAATAATCCCAAAACAGATTTAATATATCCACAGGATCAGTTACCATCTCTTCAGTCTGGGGATGTCTGAGGGCTGTGACCCATTTGGATGTAGATTGCTGTTTCAATTGCCAGGCAAGTAGTTTGCCCGCTTTGCTCCCTTGACCAATGTACGAAGCCTTTAATAAGGAAGCGGATCTCTCCACTTTCTCCAATAATACGCTAGCATAAGTGGCTCTCAAAATAGATAATTCTTGCTCTTCTATGGATGAGAGGTTGTTGTACCCTTTACTTTCCAAAGTTGAAATTTTAACTAAACAAGTATTCAAAAGATTCTTTTTCTTTTTTTTTTTGAATTGTAGCAATACGAATTAGCTCCCCCTGCCAAGTTGCTTTCAAAGCTGCCCACACCTGATCTACCACAGGGATAGAACTCCAGTTTAAACTCTATAGTGCTCTGTATAAAGTTTTGGAATTTTGCAATAATTCGACTGTCTTTTAACAATCTGTTATTCAGAGACCATGAGTGGGATCGGACCGGAATTTTAGATAGAGCACATTGTATTAAAATTGGAGAGTGGTCTGAAATTACCCAAACCAAAATTTTAGTATCCACTATGTTAGACAATGGCTGTTGGCTAATTAAGAAATAGTCAATTTGAGAATAACTTTTGTGTATTGGAGAAAAAAACATAAAATCTTTACTTAATGGGTTAAACACTCTCCATGGATCCATAAGGCCCAGGGATGATATAAATTCCTTTAAGGCTCTTTGCGCAGGCGAAGAGCTTGCCCCTCTGAAAAAGGTATGGTCTAAGTCATTAGACCGCACCATATTCCAATCGCCTCCTATTATAAGGGGGTACTGCAGGAAGGGAGCTAGAACCATAGCCAAGTGGATGAAGAAGGCCGAATATTCATTATTAGGGCCATAAATTGAGCCCAAGACAATATCCAGGTTGCTTAATTTGCCTAAGACAAAGATCAATCTCCTTTCAGGATCAGGGATGGTTTCCACTGGTGTGAAAGGTTTTTTTTTTGCCAGGAGCAAAGCCACCCCCCGTTTATTAGAACTAAATCCAGAACCAAAAACTTGACCAACCCAACTTTTTTTTAGATAATGTAATTGTTCTGAGGGCAGATGAGTTTCTTGCAGAAACACTATTGAAGGGTCATATTTAGCGAGGTGGTTTAAAATCACATATTTCTTCTTCTTATCTCTCCCTCCCTTTATATTCCAAGAGAGAACATTTAAACAGTTGGTCATAAACTTATTTGCAAAGGTGCCGTTTGCCAACTATTAAACAAAGATCTACAGTGCTGCTGCCCCCCCCTTCCCTAAACAAGAAAAAAAAGAAATCCCAACACCCATAATCCCACCCCCCACACACGAATATAGACCCCACTTTTTTTAACTTATATACAAAACTATGTTCCCAGGCCCATAGCCTACGCCACCATGAAAGGTCCATGATGCTCACCAAAGAGTGAGCTCTCCTCATCTGTCTCCCCCCCAAAAAATGAGAGACTAACCGAATAAGGGCTGAAGGGATGACCCCTTCCTTGTCTCAGCAAAGAGTCTCACCCCCAAAAGGAACCGCCTGCTATAGCTGGTTACACAAAGTCTAATACCCTAAATATCATTAACCCACATAACCCCAGCAAGAGAGAGGGGATACACAATAGGAGAACAACTATAAACTGAACACAATGCTTTAGTTGCCCCCACTCCCTCAAACTGTAAACCGGTATTAAATACATGGAACTAGTGTCCAAGCGTGCGTTTACAACAACTAGGATCAACAGGGGGCATGACATTCCATGCCACCCTGCTCACAGGCTGTGCCCTTTTCAATATAGAAGGAGCACTATAGGCACTCTTTACACCCTTGGGTCGATTAATCCTCCATAGAAAAACAGGGTTCACCAGGTATTCTCACCAGAAGTGTTTGGTTACAATAACCAGGAGACTAGAACTCAAAACAAGAAACGGGTCCTACCAAAAGGACGACCTAAAAAAACTAACGACCCCGAATCATGACTTTTGGGAGAATATCAGAGTTTTTAGTGAGACCCCTGATAAATTACTACAATACCAGTGAGCTAAATTACACTCTGCAAAAATCTGAGAAGAAAAAAATGCTCTTATCAGCAAGCAGAGAATCGGGAGGTACAAATTACAAAAGCTCTGCAGCCAAAGGGAAAAAGGGGGTTGCACGACGATATCGTTTGACTTGCTTGGCATATATACAGTAGAGTAGCACCATCTAGTGGACAAAATCAGCTATCACAACTCACGCCCCCACAATACCAAGTTGCCAAAATAAGAGAAGGGTATCAAAAATCCGAGATGTCTCAACCCGACCACTGTTCCCCTGTGCATACACCACACTTGAGACAAGAGAGAGAAAGAAAGGAATCATTTTCATTGCAACCAGTCATTTCAGGAAGAAGCAGTCTATAAATCAGCATTCTGGGTCTACATAGCAGGTCTTTCTCGATGGTTCTCCACACTGGCTTCAGGTTCCTTATAGATAGGCTGATGATCTCTCATTTGGGAAACAGGTCTGGATAACATTTTTTTAAAACCTTCACTGCCTCCTCCACAGTATCAAAGCGCTGCAATCCTTCCTTTAGGGCCACTTCTAATTGAGCTAGATACAACATGTAATGTTTTATACCTGCTGCCCACAACTTGGAAGTAACAGGGCGATAAGCAGCTCTGAGCTGGTGGGTTTTAAAGGTCAAATCAGGAACAAGCCTCAATTTTTTACCTTCCCATAAAATAGCTGGTAATTTCCTGGCTTCTCTATTAATAAACTCTCGATCCAGATAGTTCAGCAGTTTAAATATTATCGGTCTCGGTGGGTCAGACAAAGCTGGCTTAGCTCTCAGAGATCTGTGAGCCCTCTCTATGATGAATTCTGGACCATTTGGAGAGGGTCCCACCGTTTTCTTCAGGAATTTCTGTAAGAACTGAATAGTATTCGGTCCTTCTTCCCCTTCAGGCAGACCAAATAAAACCAAGTTATTCCTCCTGTTTCTTCCCTCAAGGTCATCAAGACGATCCTCTAATTTCTTCAAAGATTTTTTGGATTCCACTAGCTGTGGTTCCATTTTATCTTGCTTTCTGTCAATTGAAGTTATTCCTGCTTCAGCATCCGTGAATCTCCGAGCAAGCTGAGTGAGTGCTGGTTTAAAATCAGCCACATCTGCGATTAATTTCAACAAGGCTTCTTTAATTGAAGTCAGCTCGGAGTAAACATGAGAGGGAGACAGCTCGTCCGGTGTGCTTTGGGGAGAGGAACTAAGCCGAGGCTGCTTAGCTTCAGACTCCTGTGTGGCCTCTTCTTGATCCGACAGATTAGACATAATGCTAATATTTTTTAGCTCACAAATTATACCTCTCCCAATTCTCGCTCTGGTTAGCAACTGAGATAACAGTAGAAAATCAGTGTAGAAGGGGTTTATCCACAAATATGGGGGTAGACAAAGCGGAGCTCCGACAGACGTGTCTTACCCTCTGCACAGCATCACGTGACTCAACTTAGCAAGAATTTTTAGATCCACATTGATAAGCGATATAGGCCTATAGTTGGAGACTAGCAAGGGATCCTGGCCAGGTTTGGGGAGAACCACGATAGTGGCTTCAGTGAGAAATAGATCAGAGTGACCATCTTTAAAAATGTAATTGAAGGTATCCATGAGAATAGGGGCCAATTGAGATTTAAAGGTTTTATAAAAATTAGTGTAGTATCCACAGCTGTGGTTCTCTGATGAACGCTACCTACCAGACTGCCATCCGCAGTCCAGGTCTGAAGCCACCAGCCCCTCACAGAAGCTCAGGTAGTCTGAGAGCCACAGCCATGGTTCTCTGATGAACCCGACCTGCCAGACTGCCATCTGTGGTCCAGGTCTGAAGCCACCAGCCCCTCACAGAAGCTCAGGTAGTCAAAGCCACAGCTGTGGTTCTCTGACGAACCCGATCTGCCAGATTACCATCCGCAGTCCAGGTCTGAAGGCACCGGCCCCTCACAGAAGCTCAGTTACAGACTTGCCCTCAGGGACTGATTACCTCCAGGAAGGGAGCCCTAGCTGTCTGATTTTTCTTTTTTACATGAGGACAGTTGTCTCTGGGTTTAAATCCAGAGTCTGTTACTGCTGTGGCCCACTGGCTGCATTCAGCCCTAGGAGCACTCCGATTGGTTCCATATAGCTCTGCACTGTTAATGCTTGAATTATATTGTACTAGATTATGATTTCTGTTAAAACTGTCTTGCCAGCATTTTATAGTTGAAGTTTGCTGATTTAATCTAAATGCCTGTAGTGTGTTCCCTCATAAGACCCAGTAGCAATCTCAACTCAGGCCTTTGAACCCCCCCTTCACCTTTTTACTCCAGTACTGTGTTTTAAATAGCCCTGTTCTTGCTCTCTCAGACTTTGTGGCACCTTGCCTAACATTTTGGTCTGCAACACCCCCCAGTTTAAGCCATTTTGCATTTCTTTATAGCTTCACGACCAGCCCCCCAACCCGCTTTTCTTATTTAAGTCCCTTTTGTCCTTCTCTTTTCAGGTAGTCTGAGATCCACAGCTGTGGTTCTCTGATGAACCCGGCCTGCCAGACTACCATCCGCAGTCCAGGTCTGAAGGCACCAGCCCCTCACAGAAGCTCAGGTACAGACTTGCCCTCAGGGACTTATTACCTCCAGGAAGGGAGCCCTAGCTGCCTGATTTTCCTTTTTCACATGAGGACAGTTGTCTCTGGGTTTAAATCCAGAGTCTATTACTGCTGTGGCCCACTGGATGCTGTCAGCCCCAGGAGCACTTCGATTGGCTCCATATAGCTCTGCACTGTTAATACTTGAATTATATTATACTAGATTATGATTTCTGTTAAAACTATCTTGCTAGCATTTTATAGTTGAAGTTTGCTGATTTAATTTAAATGCCTGCACTGTGTTCCCTCATAAGACTCAGTAGTGATCTCAGCTCAGGCCTTTGAACCCCCCTTCACCTTTTTATGCTAGTATTGTGTTTTAAATAGCCCTGTTCTTGCTCTCTCAGACTTTGTGGCACCTTGCCTAACATTTTGGTCTGCAACACCCCCGCCCCCCCCGTTTAATCCATTTTCATTTCTTTTTAGCTCCATGAGCAGCCCCCCCCCCACCTTTCTTATTTAATTCCCCTCTGTCCTTCTCTTTTCAGGTAGTCTGAGAGCCACAGCCATGATTCTCTGATGAACCCAACCTGCCAGACTGCCATCCACAGTCCAGATCTGAAGCCACCAGCACCTCACAGAAGCTCAGGTATGGACTTGCCCTCAGGGACTGATTACCTCCAGGAAGAGAGCCCTAGCTGCCTAATTTTTCAGCCCCATCCACCCACCTCTCGATCCTGATTAAATACACTTAAACCCCGGCCCAGTTTTCTAGCTCACTCCTTCAGGCTACTGCCAGCCACACCAGCCCACCACGTCCCCGACCTCTATTAAATCCCCAAGGGTGCCGCCCAGTTCTCATCTACCCTGCTCTTATTATCTATCAGCAGACTTATCCCACCAGGGCTCCCAGCTCATCTGCCATGGAACAAGTGGCCACTGGGAGGACCACACTTCCTTAGCCACCACCCAAGACCACAAGCACGGACTCTTCCAGCAAAGAGGTATGGCAAAGCCGCATTTTTTCACCCACCCGCCCATTCCCCCAGGCTCATTATTATATAGACAGCCTTCCCCACCCTCTCATTCTTTGGTTACTCCTTTCTGTCTATCTAAAACCCCTCTCACATCGATGCTGACCATAGCTAATAGCGCTGCACATTATCATTTCATATCACGGTGTAAGACCATATTGGTGCAGCCTACTTTACCACACACATTACCATCTCATACAGTGATGTAAGACCACATTGGTGCAGTCTGCTTCGGCAGCATCCTACCTCCTTTTAATGTACCAGCTTCCAAGGGAGACCGCACATCTTCAATGATCATATAGGCTTGGTGCCATCTGCTATCTTGTTCAGCCCTGTGAAGTCCCCAAATACCTGTGCACACCGACTTGTCTTGTTCTGTCTGGTGATTCTCTAGAAGTCTGTAATCCAGCTATGCTATCTACAGATAAAAAAACTTTGCCGTAATCATAGCTTACTCTTTTTCACTATAAGGCGTCAACATGAGGGCTGATACCTGGCTCCCTCTCTTCCTATGGCTGGTGCCTTATGTAGTGTATCACCTGGGCTAAAATAACTCTCAGGTAGAGTCGGACCCTCTGTCACAGTGCTATTTGTACAGCAACTCATCTCATAGCTTTTATTGCACCCCTGCGCTCCCATACTTGCATCAGTCTGAGGTAGTTTCTAGGGGTGGGACCTGCACCTCCCTACCCATACAGGGTATGCCCCCTATATCCCCAGTAATAATGCCACTTGGTGCCATGTGGCAAGGGATTTAGTAGCTGCATCCTCAGGACAGCACTGCGCAATAGCAGGGCCCATCACTCTCATCCTGTCATTCCAAGCAGTCATGGAAGAATTAGAACTTTCAAATTATCTCTTGTTGCCCTAAAGAAAATTGTGTTTCTCCTCCTATTGTGCTCAGGCAATGTTGAACTTAACCCTGGTCATACAGAAGCCTTATCATCTCTGTCTGATCCTACAAGGCTTAGAGAATGAGCTTTATGCACGTTAATGTTTGCAGTCTCTTAAAAAAGCTTACATCGATCCAGACCTGGGTCATTCATACCGAACCATATGTGCTGGTATTCTCAGAACCCTGGCTCAGGTCTTCTACCCCCAACAGGGAGGTTAACATCCCTAACTATTGGCTGTTCAGAGCTGACAGGCAGACTAGGGGTGGTGGGGTAGCCATTTATGTCAAAGACAAATATACGGTCACTACCATTGACTCCTTCTCAATCTCAAATGGCTTTGAATGTCTGTCCCTTAATGTTGAAACATCTCGCTCAATGGCTATGAGTGTTATAGGGTGTTACAGGCCTCCATCTGCTGGATTCCAGCTCTTGTCTCACCTATCAACTATTATGGGACATGAGACCCTCGAAACTATTATTCTAGGGGATCTCAATTATGACTTGTTATCCAAGGCTTCCTCACCCCTCAAATCCTTCTGTGACTCTCTTGGGCTCACACAACTCATTGAAGAACCTACATGTCCTAACAAGAAAAATCCCAGGAATAACACCCTATTGGATATCTTTCTTACAAGCAAGCCATAGTCCTTTTCCTATGCTGAAATATTTTTCTCAGATGACAGCAATCACTGCTTCATCACCAGTGTAAGATCTGACTCCAATCCCCCCTCCACATCTAAGTTCTCCACCAGAAGGTCTAGATGCAACTTTGACCCATTTGCCTATATCGATGAGCTAAAATCGTCTGTACACTAGAAGAACTTTTACCTAGCCAAGTCGGTCAGTATGGCATATGACATTTTTCATGAAATAGTGTCTTGTGCCATAAATAAACATGCTCCCTTGGTAAAAATCCACGTAAAGACAAAAACTTGCTGTTGGTTCTCTACTGAACTCAAGTCTCAATTACTAGCGAGAGATAAACTCTGGAAAAAAGCCCGCAAATCAAAAACTGCCGAGGATTGGTGCCACTTCAAGAAGGCTAGGAACTCTAAATTGGTTAGAGAGCCTAAGGCCAACTTCTACCATTCTGTGCTTGACTCCGGCTCAAGGTGCCCAGCTAAATTTTGGTCCACAATCAGAGAGCTGTCTGGTCACAAAGCTGGAAATGTACTTCCCTCGAAAATCATCTCTGACAATGTTACTATCAACAACAGCAAGGAGATTCTCCAGGCCTTCAACAACCACTTTGCTATGGCAGGCCTAGCATTCAACAATTCACCAGCATCTGTGTTACGTTCTCAGGTTAGTGCACAGATTTCTGTACCTAGCACCACTAATGAGGTCTTCTCATTCCTTCCTTCCTGCTTTGTTGAAAGAGATCGATGACCTCCTTCTACAGTTGAGACACCAAGAAAAACACTGGTGCTGACTCTCTTGACCCCTACTTCTTAAAGATTGCATACCACATCCTAGCTGTACCAATCACACCTTATTTAACTTGTCCTTGTCCTAGGGGACTCTTCCATACCTATGGAAAATTGCCCACGTCATTCCTCTGTTTAAATCAGGGTATCCCTGTGACCTAAATAATTATAGGCCGACATCTCTACTACCAATATTGTCTAAACTGCTGGAAAAAATTGTGAATGCTCAGTTGAGAACCTACCTAGATAACAAGAACCTTCAAAACCCTATGCAGTCTGGTTTCAGAGCCAAGCACAGTACCATTGCGGCTCTGGCCAAAGTGACTGATGACTGGCAACGAGAGCTGGAAAACAAAAAAATTTGCATGTGCCGTGTTCCTGGACCTTAGCAAGGCTTAAGACACTGTGGACCACTGCATGCTTCTTTCCACTCCAAAAGTGATAGGTCTAGACCCGACCTCTCTGTGCTGGTTCAATAATTACCTTACAGATAGGCTTCAGCAGGTCAAGGCTGAAGGGGAGCTCTCTCCACTCAAACCACAAAAAAGAGGCATTCCACAGGGATCCATCCTGGGGCCTCTATTGTTTGCCATTTATATAAACAATATTGATGCTGGCATCAAGGAGGCCAGTATTCATCTGTTCTCTGACAATACGGTGTTGTACCTAAGCTGCCCAACTCCAGAAGCTGCCTTTGGAGATTTACAAACAGCATCCAACTTGCTGCAGAATCAGCTCCTGAATAAAAAACTCTTACTCGATGTCAAAAAAACAAAAGCTATGCTGTTCTCTCTGGCTATTCATTCGGCGAACCCTGCTATCTCTGGCTCCTTACCACCCATAAACACTTTACTAGGAGATAGGTTGGAATTTATTATGAAATTCAAGTACCTAGAGGTCTGGCTAGACCACAGACTCTCCTTCATGGAGCATTTCAAGGATCTGCTGAAAAAGTTGAGGCAGAGGCTTGGTCTCTTCTTTAGAATAAACCACCTCCTGACCAAAGATGCCAAGATGCAATTAGTTCAATCCATGTTTATATCCCTAATTGATTATGACGATTTCATTTATAGTCAGTGTAATGCCTCCTGTCTTACTAAACTGGACACCTTATACCACAGAGCCTTGAGATTCATAACTGCCTACCTATCACCACCCACCATTGCTCCTTATATGCAGCTGTGGGGTGGACCTCCCTTCAGTACAGAAGGAATAGAAATCTGGCTCTCTGGACTTACAGAGCTATTACCAACCAATTATACCAATACATTTCTGACTGTTTGCCATTATACGTGGTAGGCAACTTGCACTGAGAAGCTATTCTCTGCTTCTACTGAAGGTGCCTAGGGCCAATACATGCTTTGGGAGAGTGGCCATAGGCCTTGTGTTGCCCTCACTCTGGAACAAACTACAGAAATCTATGAAACTGAGTCTCCCTGTTAGTCTTATCACCTTTAAGACCTTGTATACCAAGGCTGTTAAGGAGCTATGCAGCTGTTTCCAGCACACTTAGCATGCTAGAGTGCCTACTGCTTATCTGCCCACTACATCTCCACCTAACCTGGCCCCTTGATTGTCTTCACCAATACCCTCCTTTTTTTTCTGCTAATCCACTACCTTTCTTACCCTCAGACTCCTAACATATATGCTCCCAGCCCATCTACAGTAGCACCCCCTCCTAGAACAGCTGCAGTCCTGTACCCCTGCCCTCCATATCTGCCCCTTAAGTTTGTATATGTCCTGACCAATGATATGCCGTAACGTTTGAAAATGTTTTAATATGCTGGCTGTTTTAGAATGTTTTAATTCCCCTTCTCATACCATTCTCCCTAACCTTGTTAACCCTATGCCTGAAATACTTGTTATTGCTCTATGTATTTTTTTCTATTTCTGTATAATTATGCCTATTTATTATCTGTACATAAAAGTGTTATTCTTGACCTTGTGTAATGCAGGTCCACCTTGTAAATGAGCCTGCTCAATGGTGTTCGCCTGGATAAATAAAGGCAAGATTGATTGATTGATCAGTCTGGGCCAGGGGATTTATCAGAAGCTAAGGAGTCAATTGTGTGAGAGACCTCATTCAGAGTCAAGGGAGCTTGTAGCATGGCAACATGCAGATCAGCCAGTTGGGGAAGGGTTATATCCTGAAGGAAATTTTCAAAAAGGTGCAGGCTAAAGGAGAGGGAAGGCAGAGCATACAACTGCTGATAAAAATCTTTAAAGGTGTCTACAATATCTCATGGTGAGGTGAGAAGATGGCCTGGAATCAGTATGGATGGAAGATACTATCCTATGCTATCTATGGCCTGACAGCAAAGATGGAGAGCCAGTAATTTCCGGGCCATCTCCCCTTGGTCAAAATATTTCACCTTGGAACACAATAATAAATGCTTTGCCTTCTCTCCCAATAAAGAATTATACTGGAATCTGAGATTTTCTAGTTGCTCCCACACTAACGGAGGGGAAGCCTGTGATATGTGTCCCTCCAAGAATCATATACAGTCCAGTAAAAAGGAGAGAGCAGCCATGGTCTGCTTCTTCCTCTTAGTAGCTAAACAAATTAGTTCTCCTCATAGGGCCCACTTCAAAGCTCCCCACAAGAGGTCAAATGTGACCATGGATGGAGTGTTAAGCTCCATGAAGTTGGTAATAAAGGATTGGAGGAGTTCTATGCGGTCTCCCTGTTTGAGTAACTGATCATTAAGTCTCCATACCTTATCTCTATTTAGCAAGGGAGTGAAGGTAATTTAGATACAGGCAGGGTGGTGATCCTAAACAACTTTAGCAGAGTAATAACAAGAAAGGACCCCAGGGAAATATTCCACCCCAAGCAGGAAATAATCCAACCTGGAGAAGGAATTGTGTGGAAGAAGGCGAAATGAATATTCTCTGTGGTCCGGGTTTAATGTTCTCCACGGGTCTATCAAGCCCAAGGAGTCCATGAAATCACGGACAGCCAACTGCCAAGGTGGAAAAGTCTGCCAGACTCTACCAGACCTATCCAGGACATTACATAAAACAGTATTCCAGTCCTCCCCGAGGAGGATCAGAAGGGAACTCCAGGAGGGAATCATTAGTAGTGGGGCCATATATAGCACCCAATTTTATTTCCAAATGACCAAGCAATGCATGAATGAGGATATAGTGACTATGGGGATCTGCCACCTCCTGAAGGAGGCAGAAGGGAATCTTCTGGGCTATGAAAATGGCCACCCCCTTTTTGTGGGAGTCACAGCCCACACCAAAGGCCTGCCCCACCCAGGGTCACCTAAAAAGAGGGGATCCTGGGATGGGGGTAAATGAGTCTCCTGCAAAAAGGCCACATCATTTTGAAGTTTGTGCAGATGAATTAAAATTTTAGCCTGCTTGATTGGAGACAGGGCACCTTTAACATTCCAAGAGCAAAAGTTATAAGTCACCATAATAAAGTAAGCAATAGGGGCCTGTAACTAGACTGGCAAACATAGGAGCGTAAAAAAAGGGATACAGCTCATTAGAAAAACCCTTCCTCCGGTGGTATTCCCCCATATCCAATCCACACACTCCCAAATAGAAGGACAAATACATAGCACAGTAACAATAATCCAAACAACTCAAAAATTAGAACCTCCCCCCACCCACCCCAAAAACCAATCAGAATCCCACTCAAAATACAAACAAAAACCCTTCCCCCCACACCAATCCAAAACCCCGATTAGTATCCTAACATAGCTAAAGTGAAGACTAAAACAACAATTTAAGCATATAGACTCCCAATAACACACTGGAAGGATAGGTAATAAGGGGGGCATAGAAACCATGTAACAGAACTTAATATACCCTAACAAAGTTTTGAGTATCTCTCAGAGGTCTAAAACCCTGCAGAAAAAGAAATAGGGCAATAATGCTATACCAATGAAAAGTAATGAGTGGTGACAGGTAAACTAACCAGCCCTGCCATACGGTGGTCATAACATAAAGAAACACCCCAAAGGAACTAAAAAACAGAAAGCTCCCCATAACCAGTACAAAAACAGAACTCCTTCCCTTAACTTGGCTCGTGAGGTAGCTAGGGATCAGCAGCATTACAAAGCAACCCCCCCCCAACCCAGAAACATACAGGAACAATAAAGGAGAAACAGTAAATACAGTATCATCCTAAGCCAGCTAACAACAAGTCATAAACAAAGAAAAAGAAAAGAGGAAAACAGCTAATAAAGTTGAGTATCTCAAAAAAGGCCCCCCACATGCAATGTAAACAGCACCCCAATAAATAAATAAAGCTCAATTAACATTAGCGAAAAACATTGAAAGAGCACTATTATTAAAAGTGACAAGAAAAAAACAAACACTAATGACATTTGCATCTATACAAAGCTGTTGAGACTCCATCAGTTGTCTGAATAAATGAACACATACACAAAGGTGAAGGGACAAGAATCATCCCAACTTGAGTCCCATATGTCCATAAAGTCATTCACTGAAATCCAGGACAAGCCAAGGAGAAGGACAGGAAGCAGTCCATCCAGAATCTCCATGGAAGAGCCAACACTCATCGCCAAAGTCAGAGACCATAGTGAACACGAAGGAGGAAAGTAGAACATCCAATGCTGCAGAAAAACGTCCCAGCAAACATAGATCCATGGTAAAAAACAGTATTCGATACTCTGTCCACACCCGGAAATCAGGTTGACGAGAGTAGGTGAAGGGAGCAGGCTACCAATACCTGGTGATGAGTCCGTAGCGCACAGAAAGATGAAAGCTGGGCAGGGAGCAAACTCAGGGAAACAAGGGGAGACTCAAAGAGAAAATCTGGGCACAGACAATCAGGAAAAACTCATATATTTAGGACTAGCCCACAAACATGATGGATATTCCAAGCTAGCAAGGGAACTCGGTGGGTGCAGTCGGGCAGAATTTAGGCAAATCATAAAATTCTGTACCTCCAGACTGAAAACACTGAGGAGGGAGTGATGAAAAGCCATTGATCACTTAGGGTCAGTGACTGCATACAAGTTTAGGGCTTATGGGCAGACTAGATGGGACTAGCGGTCCTTATCTGTCAAAAATTTCTATGTATCTATGATATTAACCCATACAGATGAAAAAGGAAGCTATTACTTTGGGACGAGATCAGCCAGCTTTGAATAAGTCCAGGAGGAACTGTTGAAGTTCTTGCAGGGCTTGATCATGGGTATCATAGGAATGCCAGCTATCTTTAATTTATATTTTCAGACAGGCTGGATAAAGCATCTGGAATTTAATGCCTGCAGGAATTAATTTGGAAACAATCGGGTGGAATGTGATCCACTTTTGACAGAACAAGGCAAGCAAATCCTGAGATATACGAAGTCAGTGACCTTCCAAAGAGAGCATCTGCATATCCCAAAGCTTGTGCGGCACATGTTGTTTATCAAGAAAATTAAGTAACTTCAGCAGAAAAGGTTGAGGTGAGGAGTCAGGGAGAGGTCTAGCTCACAGAGCCCCATGTGCCTGCTCCAACAAGTAGCTTGGGCCATTAGGTGAAGGGCCTGTGAGTTTCTTAGGAGCTTTTGAGAAAATTGAAGAGGAGTGGCACATTTGGCATCCTCGGGTAGCCCAAAGATAACCAGATTATTGTGTCTGCTCTTGCCCTCCAGGTCTAATAGTTTAAGCTCCATCTTGTGCATTTTCTGATGCAGGAAAAAATTAACTTGGGATCTGTGTTTTCACACCACCTTTCAAGGGAGACAGACCAAGCTTCCATGTCTCCAACCCTCTGACTGACATACCCAATGTCTTTCAGCATAGAGGCAATTTCTGTGGTAAGTAGTGAAAGTAATTCTTTTAAGGGCTGCAACTCGAGCAAAAATCTTTCTTCTGAAAGCAGGGTAGTTACCTCCACAGGAGTAGTAGCTTGCTCAAATTTCGACGCCTGGTCCTTGATCTCCTTTCAGGTCTTGTCCGGTGTCTGAGGTGGGTGTGACACTGCAGACTTTTTTGCATCTCCTCTTCAGAGAACATCCTGGATTTATGGTAAAAAGTACCAAATACACCACCAGGAGGATTCTTATGAGAACGGCAGTAGTAAAAGTGAGAAAAATTTTTTTTTAGCAAATTTAATAGTAATCAGGAGAGGTGGGTGGGAGCAGAGTAGAAGAGCTGCTAACCCTGTCTAAGCATCTCATGACTCCCTGTGAACATGTTTTTAAGCAAGCAATGGGAACCCTGGGTCCCGGCAAATCATTGGGCTCTCAGGAGCAATAAATCAGTTTAGTTCCTTAATTTCAACTGTTGAGAGTGTCTTTTAAAGTTTTAATGGATTGATGAAATGCCAAGTCTTTAATGAATTTTTAACCAGATTTCTTTGGGGGGAATTTTAAAGTTTCAGCCCTCTTGAAATCTGTGCTTCCTGGGCCGGAATGCTGGTGGGGGACTTCTAGGGAGAAAGAATAAAAGAGATCTCTTGTATTCCACCCTGAGTTTCCAAAGGAGTCAAGAGGGGTGGCAGTTTTCATTTTGTCTGCAGTAGGACCCGGGTCAGGGTAAGAGAAAACCATCTTATTGTTTCATGGTTGTTGTGATCTGGGTTCCTTTGAGGTAGGCCCCCTCCCTTCTTGTCACATCAGGAGCCCCTCGACTTTCAGGGAGGTGGGGTGGCTACTTTGGGGTTGGGGAGGAGATGACCTGATGGGTAAAAAACTGGCTGTGGAACAAAACCCAAAGGGTAGTGGAGGAAGAATTTTCTAGCACCAGGGATGTCACCAGTGGATTCCCACAGGGCTCTGTGCCAGGACTGGTGTTGTTAAATATCTTCATCAACGATACTGGGGAAGGCATTAAGGGCAAAATATGCATTCATATAAACACCAAGCTCTATGGGAGGGTGGGCATGGCAGAAGGAATACAGGACCTAAGGGAAGATCTAGAAAAGCTTGAGAGGTGGTCCAGGATTTGGTAGCATGACTTCAATGCAAAGAAATGCAAAGTTATGCACATTGAAGCCAATAATCCCAGGGCAGAGTACAATCTGTGAGGGGCCCAGAAAGAATACTGGGTTGGCAACTATACATAACCAGTGTGTTCTGCCACAGGGTTCTGATTCCCACAGACTTCTCACGCTTCACTTTTGAGATCATATACAGAACCCTCTCTGGCACACTGGTTATGCATAGTTGCCAATCCAGTATTCTCTATGATATACTCAGTTGAGCTATGGGGAGTTTATGATATGTTAACTGTGGTGAAATATAATATGTTAGGGAAGGATTAGTAAGGAACTCAACACTACTAATAGCAAAATGTAGAGGTTTTCCTTATACCGTTAAGAAAGCTGATTGAGCAAATGCATCAGGTGACCTGATATTCTAACATCAGAAGGAGCGGGCCTAGGAATTTGGATTATTGGAGCTGTTGGATTGCTTTTTACTCCATGAACTAACTTGGATGTTATCTGGATTTTGTTGTCTCTTTGTGGATGTATCTTTATCTGGATACTGATGTGAGTTTTCAATATGTATTTATTTACACTCTGCTCTTTGATTAAAGTTTTGAAGCACTTTAAATCAAATTTGGACAGTCTGTGTTTACTCTGGTAGTATTTTAATACACCTTGGCAGAAGCCTGTAAAAAATGTAAAATAAAAATTCATTTTTCCATCTTGTGGCAGTTTTCAAATAGAAACTCTTCACCTTCCCACAAGTTGCTGAGGTTCCTTCCTCCTGAATCCTAAAGTAGCCTATGTGTTGTCCTAAGCTGTGATGTTGCAGTGTGATTTGGGCAATAGGCAGAAACTGGGTGCCAGCTGGCAGTGTGCCAGTGCCCATCCCCAGGTAGTTAGAACCTTGGCGACATACCATATAAAAGTAAAAAGACAAAAATCATCTGTTCTTTTCGAGGTAGTTTTCAAACTGAAACTCTTCACATTCCCCCAAGTAGCTGTGGTTCCTTCCTGCTGAGTCCTGAAGCAGCCTGTGTATTTCATCTTCAGCTATGCTGCTGCAGTGTGATCTGTGCCATGGAAAACAAGTGTCTGCCACGTGGCAGTGTGCCAGTGCCTGGCCCATGGTAGCTGGAACCTTTCTGGCATCCTATAAACATTTTTAAAGAAATTAATTTTAAATTTGTGTGGTATTTTTCAAAATTGAAAATCTTAATGTTCCCCCAAATTGCTGCAATTCCTTCCTCTTGAGTCCTAAAGAGAGATAGAGAGAGAGTGTGTGTGTGTGGGGGTCCCAGTTATGGGGTCAGTTGGGGAACATCCAACGGTATTAAAGTAGATAAGGAAGGAACTGACTGCATCTCTGACAGCACTACTCAATAACTTACTAGACACAGTAGTGGTTCCAGAGGACTGGAGAAGGGTAGATGTAGTCCTGCTCCATAAGACTGGCAACAGGTAGGTGGCTGGCAACTACAGGCTGGTCAATCTGACATCAGTACTAGGAAACTAATGGAGTCACTTCTAAAGGAAAGACTTGTAGATTACCTTGCATCTGGTGGGTTATAAGACCTGAGGCAGCATGGATTCTTTTAACTGGGTGACCACAGAAATAGATCAGGAGAGCGGTAGACATGGCTTACTTAGTCTACAGCAAGGCCTTTGACACTGTGCCACATAAGGAAGTTCATAAAAACCTGGGAAGCTTGGGGTAGGAACCATGGTGGTGCACTCCGTATGCAACTGCCTGATGGATAGGCAACAGAGGATGGTGGTTAACACTACTCACTTGGGGGAAGGGAGAGTGACCAGCAGGGTTCCTCAGGGCTCAGTACTGAGTCCTGTCCTCTATAATGTCTTTATAAGTGACATTGCTGAAGAACTGGAAGGGAAGGTGTGCCTCTTTGCAGATGACACCAAGATGTGTAATAGGGAGGACACTCCGGAAGGGGGTGGAGAAAATGAATAGAGATTTGAAAAAGCTTGAACAATGGTCAAGGGTATGGAAGCTGGGTTTCAACGTAGAAAAAGTGCAAAATCATGCATCTTGGGTGCAGAAACCTTGAGGCAGAGCATATAAAGGATGGAAGGTATTGACATTCACTAAACAGGAAGTGAGCCATAGTTAATAATGGATGAGGATGACTTTAAAGTGGCAAAATAATGCAACAAAGCAGTAGGGAAAGATAGTGGGATGCTGGGGTGCATAGGGAGAGGTATTATCAGCACAAGGAGGGAGGTGGAGTTGCCACTGTATTCATCATTGGTAAGACTACACCTGGAGTACTGTGTTCAGTTCTGGAGTCCACACCTAAGAATGGGCATAGACAGGGTAAAGGCCATCCAAAGAAGGGCAACAAAAATGGTGCAGGGTCTACACCAAATGTCCTATGGAATATAGACTGAGGGATTTAAACATGCACAGGCTGGAAGAGAGGAGGGAGAGGGGGTAATGACAGAAATTTTAAATACCTTATGGAGTGAATAAGGTACATGAAGGGAGCATTTTTCAAAAAAGAAGCTATACAAGAACTAGGGGGCATGCAATGGAACTAGAGGGGTGAAGTTTTGGTGGGACACAGTGGGAACAAAAGTGCTTAACAATCTCCTTAATTTTCCATTAACTGACACCTAAATTTTGAAAATGTCCCTTAATTCAAAACTAAGGATCCTTAAAAATACATTTTGAAAATCCGTAAGTCATTAGTTATCCTTAATTACGGAAGTAGAATGTACTTAATTAAAATTCAGGTACAAATTAATGTGTCAGTGGCTCAATAGGTAGCACACTCGCCTCTGAGGCCGGGAGATCAGAGGGCTGTGGGTTCAGTTCCCACATCTGCCACTTGGGTTAATATCCCAGTACTGACACTGTAGTGCAGCATGAGAGGGGTGCTGCACTTCTGAAGTGCCGTCTTTTGAATGAGACATTAAACCGAGGTCCTATGTGCCTGGATTGGTGGTAGTTCAGGTGGATGTTAAAGATCCCATGGCACTTATCGAAAAGAATAGGGGAATTTTCCCCAGTGTCCTAGCCAAATTTCCCTCATTCACTAAAAATACCACAAGCAGTTTAATCTGGTTTAAGGTCAGTTGGCATTCATCTGTATCCCCCTTCCCTGGGTTGTGCCTGAAAATAGGCAGCATTTGTCTGGTGCACTTACCAGGTCAACAAAAAACTAAATAAATAAATTCTGGTTGTGCTTAAATTAAAATAAGCAGCACATTAATAAAAAATCTCCTGAATTAGAAAAAAAAAATCAGAAACAAATAAAACTTAATTTTCCTTAATTTTAATTAAGGATCATAATAAAAAAAAAACAATAAGCTAAATTCAGATTAGATAAAGCCAAATAACACATGGCCACAAGAATATTGATACCTTAATAACAAAGCATTCTTTTAACATGTAGGTAAAATGGGTAGGCTCTATGCAAGAACAGTGCACATAGATGTGACAGTGCCTCATAAAGCAGGTATACAACTATGTGGGATGACACTGTGCATCCCATAATGACATGCATTATGGGAAGGGTGGTTGTAACTGGAGTCCTCATCGATCACCTAATCATGCATATCTCTGTGCACAGGGAAGGGCAATCGGACTATGCAGTCCAGGGAATGCCCTTTGACCCCAAAATAGATGCACATCTATAGAAAGTGGTGTTCACATACTACACAGGCATGCAGAATATTGGTGGCACAGAAGGGGATGGTGCCAGCCATGGCACCACACAGCACTGGATGGTAGGGCAGGTTTGAGCTGCCAGACCTAGAGGAGCACAAAGATCTGGGAACAGGTGTCAGTGGTAGCAAGAAAGAGAAGTTGGTTCAGGGACACCTGGACAAGTCTCCGCTGACCATGACCCTGGCAATTGGCAGTGGGGCATCAGTGTCCCATGGCCTATGGGGTGCAGGGCAGGCACCGCAGGGTGGCACCTTATAGCAGGAAACCACAGCTACACACCAGTGGTAGTGTCCATATCAGTTGTACCAGGCATCGTCACACCAGAAATTTCAGTGTCATAGATCTTGAACAACCATTCCATGCTGTACAGGCTGGAATCCTTCAGAGTCCAGCCAGCCACCAAGCCTGCCTCTGGAAGTCCATCCAGACCACCATCAGTGCAATGAGGCTGGTACTCAGGTGCCTTGAGTCCATCAAGCACAAGTGGAGGGACCTGGGGACAGCAGTTCAGAAGAAGCTGGCAAGTGGGTGGTGGGCATGGAATGCTACCGGTGCAGACAAATGGAGGACATGGTGGTGGATGTATCAGCCAAGCAACTGTGAACAGCAAGAAGAAAGGTCTGACACCATGCTAGGTGAGTGTACACAGCCTTACAAATGTGGCACAGTTCATATTAAGGTGACAGTGACTGTGGCATTCCCTCTACCCCTACAGTGGATCTGCCTGTGCTTTTGGTGGAGCAGAAGGATGAGAACGATGTGGCAGTGGTGACCGATGTCCTCACGGCTGACCTGCTGGACACTGCCAACCAGGACAGTGCCCTGCTGATGTGGATGGTGAGTACAACAGAACTGCATGGTACTTTACACAACCATGCCCTGATCAGTCACTAACTGTACACCCATCCTGCCACAGATGCTAGAAAGACCAGCACAGTTAATGACCCTAATGAAGAAAAGGAGGCTGGCAGCATCACTTGGAGGGGCTGGCTGGCCAGGGAAAAACAACAACAAACATCTGAAATAACAACAGATGAAGACACAGGCAAAGCTAGTGGCCCAGGAGACATGCCAGAGAAGAAGAACCATTCCCTGACTCTGAAGAACTAGTGGAGAAAAAGGAGGAGGGTCATGAGGGTGATAATATGGAAGCAGCCCATAGTAGCCCACCCATTAGGTAACATCCAAGAGTGTGAGGAAGAAAGACCAAATCAGTGATATCGGTGGTGTGAGGTTTCTTTCGAGTAGACAAAGAATCATGGACATGTGTAGTGTGTATTTTGTGTAATTACAGGCTAAGTCGGTTTAAGAACGGAACACGTCTGGGATTATCTACCATAAAAAGGCATTTCTGAAGTCCCATAGATCTCAGTATGAGAAGGTATGCCAATGCACAGTGTCAGCAACAGCACTGCCAGGCAGTGAAGCTGATGATTATGATGCTGGCCACAGGGACGAGAACCTTAGGAGACCAGGTAGAGAGGAAGAGAGTCTTTCAAGTGGTAGCCAATGGACAACTCCAGAATCTTCCATTTGTCAATTCTTTAGCCCCTTGATGCCCACACCTCAGAGAGACTGCAAATCCTTAGCCACTTCCACCACCAGGGGTGGAAAAAATTGGAACAATCTGTCACATCCAGGGGGAAAAAAAGCACTCGACTCTCACTGGTTGAGTCCCTGGAAATGGGCCAGAAATATAAAGCCAACAGGCCAGAGGCAAAAAAATTAATGAGCAATTGTGGAAATGCTAGCCACTGACTTTCCTCCATTCTTCTTTGTGAGCAATGCAAGTTTTCTATCACTAATATAACTTGCAGTGCCAAGGTATCAAGTGCCCAGCGTTACCTACTTTTCACAGTGGCTCTTCCTGATTTGCATAAGAGTGTCTAAAAAACCATGTCACATGCCCCAAAAGCATAATTTATTTCAGCCATTCACATCACCACTGACGTGGATCAGTGGTCAGACTACTGATTACTTGGCAGTGGCTACCCATTGGGTTAGTTTCCTCTCATCGTTCTCCTCCTCCTCCTCCTCCTCCTCCCCCCTCCCCCTCTGGGTTGAGTGCCAGCAGTAGCAGTAGCTGCAAATTACTGCCCCCCCCCCCCGTCAACCTCTTCCAGCAGACAGCTGTATGTATTGCTGGCTTTGACAATGACCATTGTGCAGAAAACTTATCACACTTCCTTCAATAGAGGTTTGTTGAATGCCTGACACCACACTCATTAACATTAGATTTTATAGTATCAGACAATGCAAAGAACTTCTAAAGGCAGTTGATTATGGAGATTATACATATGCTGCAAGTTTTGCTCACTGTATAAATCCTATAGTTCCGAGATTCCTAGATGAAGAAGGCACCACTGTGCAGACGTGTGTAGGGCTGGCCCTGAAAGCTCTGTAGCCATTTTAGCCATTTTGTAAAGGCATGGAAGATGTTATGAAATATTCAGCAGTGGAACCACCTTCCCCTCCACTACCTGAAACAAGATGTGGCAACAAGATGGAGTTCTACCTATTACATGATGGAATGACTGCTAGAACAACAGAAGTCTATCCCCCAATATGCTGTTGAGTACGTTATCAGCATTGGAGGGGTAAACATCAGCCCAAATCAGTGGTGTCTGATAGAGATCCGCTGCACTGTGCTGAAGCTCTTTGAGGAGGCCACAAGGGTGGTAAGTGCTGATGCAGTGGATCTAAGCCAGATACTCCCCCTCATTGCCCTCATTAACCTGTGACTCCTTCGTATGGAAACACAATAGGAGGAAAAGGAGGATACCGCTGTCCTCAGTCTGATAGAAAGGATACGATCACATTTCTGGAATGACACATGCTTTTCAAAAATGCATACAGATGACCACTACATTGTGCCCACTCTCTTGGACCCTCAGTTCAATGACACATTTGAGACATTCTTTGATGTGCAAGAATTTTGATAAGGATCAGCAGTCCTATACAGCCATCTGATCTCTTTACATGTGGCACAAAACAAGACCAGCAACACAAACAGAGCAGAATGACAACCCTCATTATCATCCCCTGCAATCACACTGACAGGTCACGTGGGGGAGAGGGAAGAAGGAGGAGGATCTGAAACTATTTTACTGCTACTGCTGAATGCCAAAGGAGTCATTTATTTTTGTCTCAAAATCAACCTGCTACTACTACTGCTGGTGTTGCTGCACCCAACAGAAAGACAGCCACTGATGACAAACCACTATGGAGCGAAAACAGTGGCTGAATTCAAAAGAGCCAGGGACAGGCACAAGTGAATCATAAGGGAGAGGTAAAGAGTAGAAGGGAAAGTGTTGTAGATCTGGAGGGGTCTACAGTGTAAGAAATGCAACAAAAAAGGGCAGACTGGATGGGCTGTGCAGCCCTTATCTGCTGTCAGTTTCTATGTAACTGTCTGACTATGACTTGATGAAAAAGCACAGCAAGTCATTTTTTGACACAGTGGTGCCTGAGATGCCAGCAAACAAAATGGCGCAGGATTATCTGGATGAGAATATGCAACTAGCAGAAGGAGTTGAGTCTCTATTGTACTGATACCCGAAAATAGACCATTTGCTCTATTTGACACAGGTAGCTGTTGAACATCTCAGTTGCCCACCTGCAAGTACATACTTAAAGAAAATTTTTAGTGCTGTATGCAATGATATCACCAATCGGAGAAAATGCCTTTTGACCCACAATGCAGAGACGCTGATTTTTTTTAAAATGAACCTGCCCCTTTTTCTGAAGCCTTTCTTGCCACGGTTTATGGATGATGGATCTTATACACTTCAGGCTGGGTTTAAGACAGGAGGATTATGAGGTGGATGGGGAGGGCTTCTGTATCCATTAGTTTTTTGTAATAAGTAGCATATGCATACACTATGGGATGTTGCACTGTTGTCTTCACTCAGTCTTCTTCAGGTTAATGTTTTGTGAATTTTTGACAGATCTACACAGACAGAATGAATAATTTTGGGGGTAATGCTGACCATGAAACCAGTATGTACTACACTTTCCATTGCATAATGGGAAGCCTTGTACATGTGTGGCACTGTTCCAATGGGCACACAATTTTTGGAACCAGTAGCCCACACTGTGGGATTCTGCATGGTTGTCTTCACTCAGTCTTCTTCAGATTAATGTTTTGTGAATTTTTGCGATGCTTATACTGGAAGAATAAATACTTTTTGGGGCAATGTTACCCATGAAGCCTGTGTGTAAAGCAGTTATCCATGGCATAACAAGAAACCTTGTCCATTTGTGGTACTGCCCCAATGGGTAGACAATTTGTAGAACTAGTAGCTTCCATCCTGAGATGGGGAGGACTTCGGTGTCCATTAGTATTTTGGAAAAAGTAGCCGCCACACACACACACACACACACACACACACACACACACACAGTGGGATGCTGCACAGTTGCCTTCACTCAGCCTTCTTCTGATTAATGTTTTCTTAATTTTTGACAGACCTACAGAGGCTGAATAAATAATTTTTGGGGTAACACTGAACTTCCCATGAAACCAGTGTGTACAACACTTATCCATGGCATAATAAGAAGACTTCTGAATGTGTAGCACTGTCCCAAATTAATGGACACACAATTATTTGAGCCAGTAACACAACCTATGGGATGCTGCACTGTTGTTTTCACAGAGTCTTCTTCAGATTAATATTTTGTGAATTTTTGACAGGCCTATACAGGTGGAATAATATATTCTTGGGGTAACGTTGCCCATGAAACCAGTTATACAACACTTATCCATGGCATAACAGGAAGGCTTGTCCATGTGTGGCACTGTCCCAGTGGACACACAATGCTTGGAACAAGTTGTCTTTGATGCAGGATTCTGTGCTTGTATTTTGTGGACATACATAGGCATTACACCATTTTATTTTGAGCATTGTTAGCCGTACTGTTTGTTCACCACTAGCATTGTCCATGTTTGGCACTGACTGAACAGACGCAAATTTTGGAACCAGTACCCCTCACCATGGCCCCCTCTATCATTCTACGGTTTTGGGAGCTTCATCAGCCCAGTGCATTATGTTATTTCATTTTATCCTATTTCCTAATGCTTTGTAATCATTGATTCAGTGCAAGCTAGTCCACCAGTAAGAGAACTTTGGCAAAATTTGTATGGTTCGACAGTCAAAGTTTGCATGGTTGAACTTTGGGAGGTTTGTACAGCCCTACCTATTACCTTTTCTTCAGAAGTCATTTCTGTTCCTTTGCATGCTTTTGCTACCTTTGAAGATATGGGTATTAATGTGGGTGATGCAGAATTTGCCCAAGTTGCCCTAATCTCAGAACAAGCCATGCAATAAAGTAAACTGCTGGACATGGAAAAGCTTAAAAAAGCCATGGAAGTAAAAAAGCAGCTTTACTGAACCTGGTTGCAGAGGAGGAAGCCTGATTCCAGATGGAAAGGGAGAGGCGAAATATTTCATTATAGAGTATGGTAGAACATTGTTGAGGACGGAAATCAATCCCCACAATAGGCTTATTGTGCTGCAGTAACTACGTAATTTTGCTGTTGTGCTGCACTAGATATCTAGCTACTGCAGCACAACAATTTGGAACATCATCATGCAGGCATGGTACAGTCTTCACAGATGCATAATACAGAAATCACCAGACTTCTCAAACCAGCCACGGCAGAAACAGCTGGACCCGGAGGAGAACAGAGCTGGGAAAATAAAAACATTTATTAATTTGTGTTAAGAGACCATACACTATAAAAGACAATGTATGTTCCCCTATACACAACAAACATGTGTACTCCTCCTGAGTTTCCAAGTCGACCAAAAACTCTCGAGCTTCACTCTCAGGTTTGAACAGTCATCATGGCAACCTCTTGATGGGTACGAATGCTTGTTGTGTATAGTCAAACTTACATTCTCCTCTGTTGCACCACTAGGAAGCTGGCTGCACTATAACAGATTAACAGTTTGGATCAACAGACAGTAATAGCATCAGTTTCCTTTGCAGATGCATGAACATCAAAAGGCTCTGAGTGATGACTACACTGACACACCATCAGTTACTGTCAAAGAGGTGACTTCGCCTATGTCTTCAGCCTTCTAGGGAGCAAGAACACGAGGAACACTATAGTACAATTTGCCCATCAGAAGATGCCAGGTCCACAGCTGATGACTCATAGGCCCTCCATGGGCCCCGTGGAGCTCAAGTCAAATACAAGTCAGGATTCAGAAATCCTGATACCTCTGCAAGTGACAAAGAGCCCAGCAGTGGGAGGTGGTGCATATCCAACCGATAGGCACAAGAAAAGTGTCCTGCTACAGTGCCTAGCACCAGGGCATTCAACTCAACAGGTAAGACGAAGGTAAGCAGAACCCTTAGTCTAAGACGAGGGTGTTCTGCACAAAGAGGGTAACAATGGGCTGCAGATCAACATTTGCCAGAATGAACTGTAGTCAGCGCTATAAGCAGCAGGCTGGATGAAATCACCTGATGGCATTTCATAGCTCCCTAGGAGCACTGAGAACTTGTCTACACAGCTTCTTCCCACCAAAGCTGTATGTAAAGAGAAAGAGTTTTACTTCAAAGTGAGCCAAAAGAAGAGGCTGGCCTGAATGTGATAAACTAAGGAGAGGGATCAGGGAAAGGAACTGGAGGCAGAAAATAGTGTTCCCAATGTTTCTGTTGAGCAAACAAACACTGTGTAACCTGATAGCCTATCAATGCCAAAGGCAATGACAGTGACTCAACCTGCCCCCAGAGCAAGAAACCCACAGTACTTCCAGATCTAAAAACCTCCCTCCACCCTAGCAAGAGACCCAGGTCTAGCCAAAGGGATTGCTGTACATGGTGTGGCAGTGGACTCATGGGTGGGTTGAGATGGTTCTGATCTTTAAGACACACAGTCTACTCAGAGTCCAGAGCATCAATCTGAAGTACCGAAAAGGACTTTTCGCATAGCTGACTTATTTTCCCCGCATGGGGAACCAGCGCAGTGTAGAAATGCTGCGAGGCCAAAATATAGGGAAGGGCTTGAACTCCCCCTAGACAGAGTGTACATTACTAGACATTTACTGAAAGAGTCTATGGGGTTCTTTGCTATAAAACTTAATGCAGTAATTCATGTGTTCGGAGAAACAACCTACAGTATGATATGAGTTTTAAGGCATTAAAGTCCTTAGAGTGTTTCTGCATGAAATATGACAAACTCAGCTCTCTGGTCCCTGTTCACAGTAATCCCTGTCTCCCAAACCTGCTATTAAGACCAGAACTACCTTATTTAGGAACAAGGAGGTGAGCATTATAGATATTACATATTGACTCAGACCAAGGTGCAATACTTTGGAGAATCCAGTGCCCATCATTGACTGTGAGCAGGTTTGGGCAGGGGGTTGGAAATTTAAAGTTAAACTGCAAACAGACCAAAACTGGTGTTTTTCATCTGCCAGAGAATTTCTATTTGGGCAGCGATAGAAGCATGTGTTTCTACACTGGCCAACACCATACATGCCATAAATGTTGATCCAGAGGCCACTTCAGTGCTACATGTGATGCTGTCCAAATGTAACGTGTTGGGAGCATGGATATGTCATTTTTCGATGCCCAAATCCTTTTTAAGTGCAATCAGTGTGTGGAACAGGGGTGCTGTTTTAAGCAGTGTCCCTGGGCCTCACACAATAGATCAAATTAAGGAAGATCTTATAACAAAAGGTCAAGCTTAGGGGTCAGAAAAAGCTTCAGCCTGTAGGTTTCCAGAAATGGCCCAAGTAAAATAACTTCTTGTCCCTGATGTCCCCCACCCCAGAACCTGACATCAAGAAAGATCCCGGTGACCCTCCAGCTTCTGCTATGGTGGAAGGCAGGGAAGCAGAGTTAGTAGCAAAACCTGGGGCTAGTTCCCTGCCCATCCCTGTGCAGCATCCTGATGACCCTCTGCCACCCTCTACTGAGCTGACTCTTGTTCAGTCTGAAAGGCTACCCCCTTCCCTTAGAGGTGATGGATATGGAGATAGTATCCTCCTGGAAGAGGGGACATCATAGGAAAGATAAGTCTAAAATGATAAAGCCCATGGTCACTGCTGTGGCAAATAGATATTCAGCTTTGTATTTTGCCAGGCAAAGGGGTAACACCAAGGAGGAGGAAGGTGACTCAAATGCATCTTCGATGTCATCCTCTGTGAGAGATCAGTCATCTGACTGAGACAACTCTGTCCATGAAACCTCTGCTTCTAAAAAGAGCCAGAGGAGAAGGAGGTTCAGGTGAGAGCAGATAAAAAGTCACATCACTCCAATAATTCATCATGTGTATTGGTCCTACAATCTTGCCTATAACCTTAAAAGTTAGTAGAATAAATGTGTAAAGTAAGATAGTGTGCACTATGTCTCTCTTGGAGACTTTACCTGGTACCATAGCCTTTTTACAGGATACTCATAAAAACTCTGTTCGAAGTCTTGGCCACAAAAAACTGTTCTCACATGGGTCTTCTTTTTGATCTCAAGGCACTTGCAAGTGCAGCAGAGTTGGCATCCTGTTTAAAGATGCCACATTTAAGGTTAACAGATTGGTGGAGATTGAGCCAGGTAAGGCTTTTACTAGATGCTAAACATGGAGGCACCTTCATCTGATCAACATCTTCACTCCTCAAACAGAAGCAGCAAGATAGATTTTGTTTCAGGAGCTGCATCCTACCTTCACATTAATAAATTAGTGGTGTTATAAGGAGATGTTAATTGCAGGCTGTCTTTGGAAGACAAAGGAGGTAATACAAAAAAGTAGGGCTGTGCATGGGCCAAATAGTATTTTCCGAATACCATGAATAGTAGGCTTCCCGAATATTCAGATGCATTTTACGAATAGTTCACTAGTCGGCCACTATTCAGGAACTACTATTTGGTGAGATTTCCAAGTCTCACAGAGCTTTGTTGGCCAATCAAAAACTGTTTCTTGAGCTCAAAGGCAAGCACACCATGTGACTTCCTCACTCTGAGCTGGTAGAAGATAGGAGACAGTGGTTTCTGAGAGCTGCTCTGCAGTACTTTTGAGACTGTAAACTTGTTAAAAAAGAAATAGATTTTTGCTTCACAGGCATTTCTGGGTCAGTATAGTTTTTTTGATCGGTTTTAGAAAAGCTATGTTTGGCTTTCTGACAGGTATTTTGTCCTTATTGCTGTACTCAGTTAAAGGGACTAGGAGAGCTGTCTGTTAACACCCTTTCTTTGCTGCTGTCTGACATAGCTCCAGTGTGATTTTTTTTTGCGTGGAGCACATTTTATTTTTGTGGGGTTTTTTTTTTTTTTTTTGCTGTTGTCTGGTTCCAGGCTTGGTTCCCTGCATGACTGATGAGGGTGTCTGCTAACTCCCCCTCCTGCAGGTCACTGATTATAATTTGCTGTATATGTGCAAAATATTTGATTTTGTGAGGCTTCACCCTGCATGTGCATGCTTAATATATTTTTTCATGAGGCAGGGCCACACGTGTGCACAGCTGCCACACACAGATTTTGAAATAAACTTCTTCAGTTCTAAGCCAGTCAGGCTTGACTCACTGAATTAGTATTGTTAGTCTCCTCTGGTTCTGGGGATAGATCCTTGTACACATGAGGAGGAGAAGAAGAAAAATCAGCATTTATATAGCGCTTTTCATACACAGTGTATCACAAAGCACTTTACAAGCAATGCTAGACTGGTAGTGAAGAGACTGAATGTGTGGTGGTGGCCAAATCGCACATCATCACCCACACACAGCCTGGATAATTGCATGAACTTGTTTATGGGAAGGGGAATGTTGGCCAGAACACCGGGAATGTTCCCTGCTCTTTGCGAAGAGTGCCCTGGGTTCTTTTACTTCCACCTGGATACTCACCAGGCAACACCTGGATGGGCAGAAGGGACCTTGGTTTAACATCTCATCCAAAGGATGGCACACCCCAGCAGTACAGCACCCCCCAATACTGCATTCAGATGCCAGCGATTTTTAGGTGCAAGTCCAATCCCAGTGTGGGACAAGAACCCATGACCTTCTGGTCCAGAGGCAGATGTGCTACCAACTGAGCCATGCTGACATGGCAACTGACTCCCCCCCCACTTCTACAGCCCAGTGCACACAATTAAGCTGTGCTTGTGAAATATATCCCCCTCTGAGTCTGTGCTGTGTGTGTGCACACAGTTGTGCATATGCATTTTTCTTGTTTGTTTATTGTTGTTTTGTTAATTAAACCATTGCACTTAGTGGGGCAGGCTTGTCTCACTGAGTTGACTGTATGTCATCTGTCTGCTCCTTGCTCGGTTCCATGTTTGACTAAGTAGGTTGCCCTTTCCTTCCCCTTCTTAGTAGCAGTGTTTTTCTTTGCTGCTACTTGTTTGTGGTGCAGTATAACTGGAAAGGTTGGTGTATTACTGTAGTTCCACAAGCACTAAGTAATGCATCAGGCACACCGGTACTGTTAGAAAACAGAAATAATTATTCACTGCTGATGGGAGATCCTACGGTCACATTGCAGGGCAAACTTTGGGAAATATTGGCAGAATCTGTAGATCTTAATTGGCTACAAGATTGAGAAATGAGAATATTGTTAAAGGAATTTCCAAGAATTCCCACTTTCTATGGTATACCAAAGATTCACAAAAACATGTTGGATCCCCCAGGCAGGCCAGTTGTGTCTGGGATTGATTCAATTTTTGATCCAGTTTCAAAATATGTCAACTATTATTTACAACCATTAATAGAAAAAAGTGAAACATACATTCAAGATTCAACTGATTTGATGAATCAATTAGAAATTGTGACAAATGAGACTGAATTGCAACATATTTTTCTTGTTACATGGGTTGTAATAGATTTATACATATCCATTCCACATCAAGAGGGAGTTATTAATATGGGAAAAGTTTTAAATAAAAGACCAGTGGGTTCATTACCAAAAACAAATATGCTGCAGGAACTAGCGTTATTTGTTTTACAGAATAATTATTTTGAATTTGAGGGGAAGTTCTACCAACAGGATAAAGGTATATCCATGGGTAGTACAATGGCACCCAGTTACGCAAATTCATATATGGTTATTTTTGAAGAGGAGTTCATTTTAAATTGTGAAAAAAATGTCTATAAAAACCAAATTAAGTTTTGGAAAAGATTTATAGATGGCATGTTTTGTTTATGGATCGGAACAGAACAGGAATTGTTATCTTTTAATGATATGCTTAATCATTTTGATATAAACTTGAAGTTCACATTAAATTATAATAAATCAGCTATACCTTTTTTGGACTTATTGATCAAGGTTACAGATTCAAGATTTAGTACTGCATTATTTAGAAAAGGCACAGATAGGAATACGTTGTTACTCAATAAAAGTTATCATGAGCCTAGGCTAAAGAACAGTATTCCCTATGCACAATTAGTAAGAGTGAAATGTAATTGTAAAGAGACACATGATTATTTAGCTCAAAAAGAAGATATGCTGAGTAGATTTCACAATAGGGATACCCAAAAAAAGTTCTCATACAGGCAAGTCAAAAAATAGAGAGAATAACTCGACAACATATTTTTAGCAAAAAACAAACACAAAAGCAGGAAAGAATTGTATTTGCCACCAAATACAATCACAAAATGACAGAAATAAGAAAGATCATAAATAAGCATTGGCACTTAGTCTCTATGGACAATTCTAGAATTAGATCTTTACAACAGAGACCGATTATTGTATCTAAAAAAGTTAGAAATTTAAAAGATAAATTAGTACACTCGCAATTTCTATATAAGGACACTAATAAAATCCAATTATTGCTTGGACTCCTACAACCAGGGATGACCAAATGTGGTAGATGTTCAGTCTGTAACAATACTAGCAAAAAGGTATTCTTTAAACATCCATATTTTAATGAAGAATTTCCCATTAAAGATCATATTGACTGTAATACAGAAGGCGTTATTTACATCTTACAATGTCCATGTGACAAATTATATGTGGGACAAACTAAAAGGGCTCTTAAAGTTTGAATACTGGAACATAAAAGTGATATTAGAAATAAAAATGAAAAATCTCCAGTAGCTTTACATTTTAATGAGGCTGGACACACGGGAGCATCTCATAGGTTCTGGGTCTTGAGGTAGTAAAACTACCCAATAGAGGTGGTAATTATACAAAATTGTTGGGTAAGGTTGAAATGAAGTGGATTTTCAGTTTAAAAACTTTAGATCAATTTATAGGAATGAATGTAGATTGTAATTGGCAGGCATGTTTGTAAGCAAATACCTGAATTAGATAAGTACCATATTTTGATATCTGTACTTGCTCTTTTATGTTCATAATTGTTGCAATTGTATTTTTTATTGTATATATAGTAAGTCTATCATTATAGACCTAATTCCATAGGTGCTTTGTAGTGGGTCGTTGTTAGGAGGTAACATTGGAGTGAATCACAATATTCATAACATGAGTTTAATGTTATGAAGTAGTTTGTATTATTAAAATGAATGTTATAGTCATTAATGTACATTTCTTCATATCAAAAGTCAGAATTTATAAGTTTTAAAACAAGTTTAATGCAATTTAGCACTCAATTTTATTGTCTGTACAGTTTTATATGTCCCTGCATCATACAACAAAATATCAATGAGCAACATATCAGTTCATTTATTTGTAAAAGATGAATTAAATATACAGTCACCCTTGGTGCTTAATTGGGGTGTCCCCTTTCTTCCCCATAAAGTTTTGACGCATTAGATGTGTGCACGCTAATAGCAGCAGTCGTGTCTGTTTAAGAGCAGCCTGAACTCACCGCGTGCATTCTCAATGATAAGGGAATGTGTGTTTAGTTGCTTAGCAATGCTCTCGCACATTGCGAGAGTTTCAGGATGAGATACGTCACTCCTGCGGGAAATTCAGGCTGCTCAAGAGGCAGCAGCAGCCAAGAGAAAGATCACAACGCCATAGCGTTTTAGCGAGTAAACGCCATTACGGCTTCACTTAAAAGTAACCTTAAAATCGTTTCGATTGAATTAGTAAAGGCTATGGGAATTCCAAAAGCTTTAAATCATCAAGAAGGTAAGCCAAAACATTTATTGCGGTAGTAAAAACTTTTTCATTGCATTTGAAATAGCATATGGTATTTAAAAATGTAATGGCTTACATGGAACTCTTTGGCTTCTTTTAGATTTATTAAAGACACAGAGAGTGCAAAGCTATATATGATCATTTCTCAAGGTATGCTGGTTATGGGGAAGTTTAGGTTTTTACTTTAGTCACATTTAGACATTGACTGCTGCCACAAGCGTCTTAAATTGAAATAAATTACAATACTGTATTTTATATATTTATTTCAGGAAGAGGCTGAAAGAAATTCAAGTATTGAAGTTCCAAAATGAACATGTACATAGAAATGTTTTTTGACAGGTAGATATTTGGAGTGAATAGTATATTAACTATTAGAAATATGGAAATCATAAGTTTTAATATATAATAAAGTATGTATTTGTTTTTGAAATAGATGCTAATGAAGCCCCATGATCAAGCTCATAGGAGCAAAACGTATGGGTGAAGTTAACGAAAATAAAAAGAAATCATCGTAAAGAATAAGCAGACTCTGGTTATCATTTGTTATATAGGATTTTGAAGCACCACTGTAGGAGTCAAAGAAATATTGTATCGGTCACCATTACCCAGATATTTTTGTTTGACTACATAGTAATAGTTTGTGTTTTACCCAGTAACCAGTAGTGACCTGATCCATCATGTCTTTAGCATTCTTGCAAACATGCTTGGTCCAGCCCCAGTAAAGCATTTGCACTGCTGGCCCCGAGTGGTGAGGGACAGGATGATAGACCACAAACATACAGAACATCCACACATTTACTGCTAGTGTTGTCCCTGGGCTGCCAAACCCCCAAACAATCTATGTAGAACAAAGGAAGCACTCAGTGGGAAGGTGCTGTTGCAGTAACAAAATACAGTTATTTATTTATTTTTTATTTATTTAGTTTTTGTTAAGAGCATTGCAGAATAAAGTTGCCAACACATTTGTTTGTGCTAAGGCTGGAGGATGCCAATAGAGCCCTGGTGCTTTGACCAGAACCTGGTCATTGTCAGGGTGCATGTCGGGAACATACAAACACGCTATGAATATACAACCCTTAAAGAAACACACACTATAAATAAGTGAAGTTAAAATGAATGAGTCTGAGATGCCCTTGTAACAAAGCAATCCACAACTAACATACCCAAGGATGAAACACTGCATCAAGATTATAGAACATAGTTCATACTGTGGTGCCAGACAGTACTCAATGCAGTATCTAGCAAAATTGATGTAAAATGCTGCAGTATGCTGCAAGTAGCAGAGTAATTTAACGGCAATTAAGCCCTCCAGTCATCCAATATTTTGTGGCATGTCATTTACTGCGAAGTACTTAATTGCATCTTGTCTTGCTCCACTGTAAATTATTGATATATAATACAATTCCAGAGAAGGTGGTGAGATAGACTACATAGACAATGACATACAGGTGTCTCTCTTTATTCGATGGGCTCAAATATTGTTCACCCCAAGCAAGCCTTTTAGTTCTTGTAGCATTGGTAATAGCACTACTACCACTAATACCATTAGCAGTACTACTACTGCTAGTGTCACCACCTGTCCATCTGTATGTTCACTGTCACATCCTGTTGTACAGTAGTAGGGGGGAATTAGAGCATACATGCTTTGTGCAGAAAGCAGCAGACACCACCACCAGTGTCACCACTGCTACCATTACGGCTGCTACATCCACAGCCAGTGTGCTTCCCACCACCACCAGTGCCATTCTTGCAGCAGCTACCCTTTCATCTGTCACCACTGCTACCACTATTCCTATGCCCATGACTGAAGCACCTTCTACCCCGTGTCTGTGAACATGAACACCCTCTAGTGCTGACCCAATGCAATGCTTGATATTGTTTTCAGAATGCTATGTGTGTGTTGTGGTGGATCGAGTGTGCCACATGAAGCTTGTGTTGCATTAGTGAGAGCTCAATGTCGGTGGCTGAAGTGTCATTGAGGTGTATATGGTATACCAGGTTCAGTGGGTGATTAATGGTGTTGCTGAAGTGCTTTTTTAAAGTTTCCTTAAAAAATACCTTTTCTGGCCAAATACCAAATAACGAATACCGAATACTTGGGACCCGAATACCGAATATTTGGCCGAATATTCAGAAAATGATATTCGCACTGCCCTACAAAAAAGCTTTACAACAATTCTGTTTTCCTGAAGAATATGGTATGGATGACTGGTCTACCTGATGGGCTTGGTAAATTATCTGCTAGAAATGTTGTCACTTTTTCTAAAGAGTCTTTGCACACTATAATTTATTTCCTGGGCCCAATTTTTAAATGATCAGGATTGGTGCATGGTGCTTGCACCAACAAGGAATGGTGCAAGGGGCATCTTGCACCACACTGTGTATCATTCCCCATTCTCAATTTTCAGACGCCACCTGCACCAACTGGGGGGCTGGCTGCACCAGTCGGGTTTACGCCAACCTTGCAACAGGCTCACTGGTGCGCCAAGGTGCTAGAGGGAGCTTGTGCCAGGGCAACACTACAGCACCTTATTAACTGCAACCCCCCCCAATGGGTGCATTGGCTGCCAGAGTTAGATCAGCCCCAATGTGATAAACAATGTGTATCTGTGTTTTTTTTTCATGTAAGAAAAAGCATAAATGTATTATTTATTCACATGATATCATGGTAGTCGGATTGGTCTGTAAATTGTTCAGTGTGTTCTTGTTTTTCTCCTGCATTTGCCTAGCAGGAGCACTGCACTATCATGTGACATAACAGGCTCCCCACCCACACTGGAGACACTCAGCAGTCAGTTGAAACTGTTTTGAAGAGTTTGTTTTAATTCCCCATGTTTGGTGGGATTCAATGATTAGTATGAACAATCAAATTATGAAAAATTGCACTGCCATAACTGTTACATTGATTAATTTCATTTGAGTGGAATATTTTCACTTTTGAACTATGGCAGTTACACAAAGAGATGGTTCTGATTTACAATAATTCTGCATTAGATCACATTGATCATTATTTTATTATAATTACTGGTGACCCCCTTATCAACCCATTTTCAGATAGCTTTCAAATGTCGTATTAACCCGAAATTGGGTTATTACGGCATTTGAGAAACTCAGACTCACTGACAGTTTGCTCGAGCAGGACTCCGAGCTCTAGACAGCTCGAGCGCTGACTTGCGGTTTTCTCTGAAGAAGCGCCTTGAGTTCTGAAATTGTTACCATTTCTTATTTTTGGTATTTTAAAAAGGTTTGAAAAAAAGTTTTCTTGGCATCGTAGAAGGACACTACTGTTTTCCTTTTCTTGACTGACCAAATTGGAACTCACAGAAATGGAGAATCAGATTTGAGAACACCACAGTTCCAGTATTTATCTACTGTTAAAGTTCTTATTTTTTTTAATGACCTAGTTAATGTTATGTTGCTTCCTACTTGTTTGAAATGCTTCTGTTTGTTTGAAAAAATTGCTTAATAAATAAAACAGCTTTCTGGTTAACAACTCTGTTTTTCCATATAACAGAAAAAACCTATTGCAAGTCCTTGCACCAGTAATTATAAAAAATAAGGGATAGTCAAATGTGTGTGTTATAAAATAATTTTCATATCCTCGGTGTGTGATGACCACATAAACCTCTTGAGCATCGCGTTTGAGGTTTATGGGTCATCACACACCTCAGGAGTGAAAAAAATTCATAACAGACACTTGCCTATCCATTATTCTCTATTTAATTAATGGTCATCATTTTGTTACTACCGCATAACTGTACTTTTATTTCGTGTTACAACCCCCGGTTGATATTTTATGTTACAACCAGGAAGTTGTAATCAATACCTGTCAATCAAGCTCCACTGAAAAAACTCATTCTAGCTTAGTCCATGTGTGGGCTGGCCAAATATCTCAACTAACACGAGGGTCCTGTTCCTCCGTGACCAAGCACTGGCACTCATCCTTTGTCTGAGCCTCACATTATCAACACAGGTCATTTTTAAATATCCTTCACTCTCTTTAATCCTGCCATCATAACACCACAAATTTATTTGGTTGATCCCACCTTTTGTACCCCTCAAGCAGGGCTTCCGCACACAGCAGCAGTGTTACTGTAGCACTCCAGACTTAAAGTATTGCTTTTGCACTGTAATAAAAAAACAGCAACACAAAAACAAGAAAAAAAGAAATGCCTGAACTATGAGGGAGTCACAGGCAGTGCTGCTGCACTAACTCAAGTGTGCTAAAAAGGAAAAAAATGATAACCATTAATTAAATAAAATAATATATGGGTGGGTATGTGTAAAACCAGAATTTTACACACATCCTCAGTGTGAGATGCTTTTATAAAACCCTCAGGCTTTGCCCTCGGGGTTTATGTAGTATCCCACACCTCATGTGTATGTAAAATTCTGGTTACACACACCTACCCACATATTATGCTATACTGTATATTATTCCAGTTTAATTGCTTCCTTTTCACTGATGTAATGTGTCTAAAAATATTACTGGTACTGAACTCCTTCCCACCTCATCCCAAAAACAGCTGCATTCACCTATCTGGTGCACAAAAGAAAAACTGGAGTAGGCACAGACTGTGAGAGCTGCCAGTTGGACTATTCGAGTACAATATTCTCATGCTGCTGCACTGATGTACTGACTTTTCTTGTCATTTCATTTCAACATTTACACTATCCAACATAGACCCTACTCATAGCATGGAAAGAAATAAATAAAAAATGAAATAAAAAAAATCTTTTAAGTGTCCGTGTAAAAGTGAGGAATACCCACAGTACGTTATTTAATTCATAACTGCATCAATTAATAAATGAATGAATAAGTAGGAGCCCAACTGACTGTACCATTGTACTTCAGAAGAATAGACATGAGTGATGGAACTATCCCAATCAATCTCTGCTTTTGTTTCCTTTCTTTGTGTGCTACAATCTGGATTGTTGGGATGAAGGGGTGGAGAGAAGCTGGGGTTATTGGTTGTATTATGTAGGATTCCTATAGAAATATAGTGCTCCCTCACTAGCAAAAAAATAAGGGAGCCACATGCTTGTTGTCCCAAAATGAGTAGAACACCAATATGCATGCAGTATCTCTGAGCACCCCCCCCATCCTTCTTGTGAAAAGCTCCCCTTAACTGTACTTATCCCTGTCCTTAAGTCAGCTTGTCCCCAATAGGAAGAAATTCCACATTCTTACTGATGCCGAAGTTGACAAATGCTACAATCGTATGTGATACACGTAACATATCCAAATCTACACAGTGAGT
This sequence comes from Neoceratodus forsteri, assembly GCA_016271365.2. NCBI lineage: Eukaryota > Metazoa > Chordata > Ceratodontiformes > Ceratodontidae > Neoceratodus > Neoceratodus forsteri. The sequence goes on along the minus strand of CM057449.1, from coordinate 1,110,248,543 downwards.
GCTAGTAATTGATGAATGAATAAATCACGAGAAAGTGAAATGAAAAAAAAAAAAGATTGCATTTTGGTGCTGCTATTAAAATAACACATCAGACAAAAGAGGTTTAAAACTATAAGCTTTTATTAATCATAGCACAAAAACACAATGGGCAGTAATAGAGTGGGATTAATATTGCTGTGTGGGAGATGCTCGGTTAAAGGAGGATGTGTGGCTCATCTCCTTTATGGGTCAAGCAGTAATACTGGTGGGGTATAATTAATGCTGGGTTGAGGTCTATACTATGAGGAAAGGGGAGAATGGAAGTGCATTACACACAGTGGTGGCTATTTCCATATGGGGCAAGCAGCAGTATTTGGTTGGGGATAGGTACAGCTTGTGGATGATCGGTACAAGAGTGCGTTGGATGAATGGAGATACATGGGTACGGTACTAATCTGAGCACACTGATATGTGAGTGGTTCTTGATTATTGATGTAGGGGTGATGGACTACAACAATATATATATATATATATATATATATATATATATATATATATATATATACACACACACGTATATACACATATATACAAATATATATATATATACATATATGTTTTATATTCATACCCTCTCATCACTCCTCTTTTTTTGTTTACACTTTATTTTTATTTTCTTAAAGAAATATTCTTTTAATTACAAACAATGAAAAATCAAGAAAAAGAAACATTTTGAAATAAATCAAGAGAATTTTAGCTTAATAAATCATCCTATTTTTTAGGGGAAAATAACAAAATTCCAATATATCATTTTGAACTAAAGCGATAACAAGGCAAATAAGAAAAAAAAATTAAAATTGTATGTATGCTCCAAGCTATTTACATCCCAATGATTAGAAATAAAAATAATTAATAAAGCCAAAGTATTAAGATTTTCAAGTCCCAAGCTAGCCAGTCCACAAGCTGTAGTAAGAAAGAAATAAAGGGGGAGAAAAAGTTATTTATTCAAACTGGATGGTACTGTGTTACTTCTATCTCCTCCTGTTCAAAATCTGAACCCAAGTCTTCAGGCATCTTAATATTCTTTTCAAAAAACAGACATGCAGCATCTTGATCCTCAAAATAATAAACATTCCCCTGGAACTGATCTCTCAGGCGAGCTGGCGCTAATAAAGCAACTGAAATTCCTGCTTCTTTAAACTCTGACATAATGGCTAAAATCCTTTTCCATCTTCGTTGCGTTTGTAAACAGAAATCCGGATAAAAATGTATCTGGGTTCCCTCATATATCATCTGTTTCTTTTGCCTAGCCATTTGGAGAATCTTATTTCTTTCAGCCAGTGTTGAAAAACTAATGATAATGTACATTGCGCTTGATTCTCTCTCCGTTAGATCCTAAGAAATTTGTGAAGGACGAAACACAAATTCCAAAGCAAAAGAAGATTCCAAAGCAAAAACTGCTCTAAGTGCTGCTTCCACTGCCTCCTTCAACTCTTCATTTGGCATATCACCGGGAAATTCAATAAGCCTTAAATTACGTCTCACTATATTATTCTCCAAACGCTCATTCCTGGCTGCCTGTACTAACTGTTTATGTAGCGCTGCATTAACCGCCCCTTCTAAAGTTAATGTTCATGCCAATACTGCCTTTATCTCCTTTTCGTTAGGCTGGACTGCTTTTTCTGTGTTCTCCAATCGAGAAGAAATTTTACTCAAAGCAGTCTCTATCCGAGACATTGACTGTCTTACTTCAGATTGGATCCCAGATAGTAGGGCTTGTGTAGATGCCAATGTAGGTTTAGTTACTGCTCTGGATTTTACGCCCACTTCTGTGTGAATAACCATCCCAAGAGAGCTCCCTGCTCCTTCCTCACAGTGCTGTCCCGTAGACCCTCGGGCAGGAACACCTCTCCCAGCAAACTTCGGGGAAACAAACTTTTCCATCATTTTCTCCAATAAAGACCACTCAACCAACCTTGAGAATTCTTACAAGCGAAAAAAAAAAACGACAGCAGAGTGTATTTAGAACGTCTTCCAGCTTCTAAACTGTCTTCCAGCTTCTAAACTTGCGGAGCTCCGCACAAACACTTATATCAAGGAAATAGCGCAAAAGCGCCTCCCCCATCACTTCTCTTGCTACATCTTTTACTGTTTCCCCGATATAGTACCTAAACCAGAATGAAAAAAATAGTTTTTGTAAGGGACTTTAAAAAAAATAAGAAATAAGTGGAGGCATGCAGACACTACTAGATGCTACAATGATCTGGCTTTGACTGAATGAAGCAGATAATATTCATAGCAGGGCTTTGTACAGTATGAAAGACTAATTTAAAAATGAACTCAACCTGATTTATATTTTATTTTGTGTTTTTCAGTAGCCTGCATGAAGGACAGAGGAGAGACAATTTGTAAGTACTGTACGTGTACAGTACTCTCAAGTTCACTCTGGGTCTTGTTCCTAAGCTTTTCAATTTCTCTTTCCAATTCCCACAGTTGTTTGCACACCTCTCGGGATTTGGAGTCCAGTTTCTTTTTCAGCACTAGGACCTCCACTTCCACTGCTTGTAATGCAGTATACATGGTGGCAACCATTACACCATTTTGATCATGTTTCTTAACCATAGGTTTTGTTTCTAAATACATTTTGTAAATGTACTGCATCAGATGGGCTTGTGATTTCATATCAAGTGTGAAATCACCCCAACATCCATGGGAGGTCAGAAAGTTTGAGACATCTTGTTTGAGCTCTGTGCTGATGGCCGTTTTAGAGGTTCCCCTTCTCCTGCACTAGCCAAGAGTCCGAGGCGTATCGATCCACCCTAGCCTCAATAATGAGACAGTTGCTAATTTAGGAACAGAGTGTTTGCTCACCTATAAGACAATATATGGACTGGGTCCTGGCTACCTGTCAGAGGTCCTGACACCGGTGACCTCAACTCGCTCACTCTGCTCCTCTTTGAGAGGACTCCTGGACGCTCCCAGGGTTCAGCTCAGGACATCAGGTGACCTTGCATTTAGTGTCACTGGGCCATCCCTGTGGTACTCGCTTCCATATGCAGTCTGGGAGGTCCCCTCAATCAGTATGTTTAAGCTGTGGCTGAAGACCCACCTCTTCAGCCTGACTTTTGCAAATAGTTGATTCCAGTGATGATTACCATTCTGTTTCCCTTGCAACCTGAAGCCTTTGTAAGTCTGATATGCTGTATTTTGTATTTTATTCTGAATTTTTATCGTATTTTAAGATCTGTTTTTTAAGTTTGTTAGGCACCCTGGGCCTCAGGGAATGGACATCCTATTAATAAAATTGCCTTGCCTTGCCTAGATACTGGTGGGCAGCTCATACCCAAGACCGTTAGGTTATGCAGTTATACAGTGATAAGCATTATTCTAACTAAGGCTACATTTGGGTTACAATACAATGATTCATAAAATATGTTGATGATAGCATTATGACTAATGTCTGTAGATGGCAGGCTACATAGAAACATAGAAACATAGAACTTGACAGCAGATAAGGACCACAAGGCCCATCCAGTCTGCCCATTCCTTTTTCTACCTTATAAATGTGCCATTGGCCTTTGCTCTGTCAGTGGCCTGTCTATTCATTCTCATCTGTATTGCTCTCTTATGCCTATCCCATGCCTGTTTGAAGCCCTGCACTGTATTCATAGCCACCACTTCCTGAGGTAGACCGTTCCATGCATCCACCACCCTTTCTGTGAAAAATAATTTCCTCACATTCCCCCTTAATCAGCCTCCCTCTAATCTCATGCTGTGTCCTCTTGTCCTGCTATTTTTCTTATATTGTAACATGTTAGACCCTTTCACCTTGTTAATGCCCTTAAGGTGTTTGAATGTTTCAATCATATCACCTCTCTCCCTCCTTTGCTCTAGGGTATACATATGGAGTTCAGTTAATCTGTCATCATATGATTCCTGATGCAGTCCCTGCACCATTTTGGTTGCCCTTCTCTGGACTGCCTCAATTTGGTTAATGTCCTTGTGAAGGTGGGACTCCAGTACTGCATGCAGTACTCCAGATGGGGCCTAACCAGTGTCTTGTAAAGAGGGATTATTACCTCCCTCTTCTGACTTGTGATACCCCTACTAATACACCCCAACATCCCTCTAGTCTTACCTACTGCTTTAGAAGTCTGCTTAGATGATTTCAGGTCATCTGTGATGATGATGTCCAAGTCTCTTTCTTCCCTTGTGACTGCCAGCAACTCCCCTCCCAGCCTATAGGTGGCTTCAGGGTTTCTCTTCCCTATGTGTATGATCTTGCACTTCTTTGCGTTAAACCCCAGTTGCCACTCTTCTGACCATTTTGATCGTTTATCCAGCTCTCTTCTCATTCTGCCCACACCATTTGGATCATCTACTCTGTTGCAGATCTTGGTGTCATCTGCAAACAGACAAACCTTACCCTCCAGTACATCTGCAATGTCACTGATGAAGATATTGAAGAGGACTGGCCCCAGGAGTGATCCCTGAGGTACCCCACTTGAGGCTTGCATCTCTTCTGACTGTATACCGTTTACCACCACTCTCTGTTTTCTGCCTGCCAACCAGTTTGCCACCCAGTTGATCAACGTCTGACCCACCCTGAGTCTACCCAGCTTATTAATCAATCTTCTATGTGGAACAGTATCAAAAGCTTTGCTGAAGTCAAGGCAGACAAGATCAACTGCATCCTCTTGGTCCACTACTCTGGTTACCCAGTCAAAGAAATCTATGAGATTAGTTTGACAGGACCTTCCTTTTGTAAACCCACGCTGTCTTGTATCCTGTGCTCCTATGGATTCCAGGTGTGCACTATCCTTTCCTTAAGGAGCGTCTCCATAATCTTGCCCATACTGAGGTAAGACTGACTGGTCTGTAGTTCCCTGCCTCCTCCCTTCTACCACTCTTGTAGAGCGGGATCACATGTGCCCTTCTCCAGTCTTCTGGGACCTTTCCTGTGCTCAGAGACTCACTAAACAGTTCTGATAATGGCTCTGCTAGTTCCATCCTTAGCTCCCTTAGTATGCTGGGATGTATGCCATCAGGTCCCATTGCCTTGTCCACACTGAGCTTATTGAGCTCTTGTAGGACCCTTTCTTTTGTGAAGGGACTAGTGCACACCTCCTTTCCCCCTGTGTCCATGGTGCAGAGCTGTGGGCCCTGCCCTACCTTCTCATCAGTAAATACTGAGCAGAAGTATCTATTTAGGATAGATGCTTTTACATGGTCCTCCTCCTCATACGCCCCCTTATTCCCTTAGATCTTTGCAGTACCCCCTCTGGACTGTCTCCTTTCACTAATGTATCTATAGAATGTCTTGTCACCCTCTTTTACTGTTCGTGCTACTGTTTCCTCGGTTTGGGCATTTGCCTGCCTTACTGCCTTCCCTACTTCCCTTAGGGAACACCACAAAAATAATTATATCGGATAGTAGTTTGTAAGCACATTGTAGCAAACATGAGTAAATACCAATATACCTTATACTGGATAATAGAACATGATAGCCCAGATTAGGGACTGAAGGTCATGCAGGTCTACAGTACTGTACAGGGCATTTTTTTTTTTATTTATACTTTTTTCCTCCCTGAGCCCTGACAGGTGGCTATGACCCTCTGATTGGAGGGACTCTCTCTCTGGTCACACCGCTCCCATTCTAGGTGGACCCCGGTAGTTCCGCTGTGGACTGTCCACCACGGCAGGGCCAGGAGGAAGTTGCCGGCTTCTCCCCCCTTCTGGAGACCTAATCCAGAATCTAGGGGTCTGCTCCATGGAGCAGCAGACCATCATCAAGCCTGCCAGACTTGCTTTCCTGTTTTCACCTGGCCCCCCTCCCTGCTGATACAAGTCATCAGCATCGAGCCTCCTGCCCTGTACTGCCCTCCAGCCACTGCCACAGGGTAGCCAGCGAGCAGTATGACTAGTCCCCTTCCCCCCTGAGAGAGGAGAGCAGTCCTCTGGATGCTCAATCCTCTCTCCCCCTGCCGATCGCTGGTGGCCCAGACCCATTCCCGAACCTGGGTCACCAGCGTGGCACAAGGTATATTGTCCAGCGCCTCAACCTTCAGTGCCACCGGGCCAGCTACTGTACAGGCTATTTAAAGAGTGATATTGAAAGTTGATTAACAAACACATGAAAGGTGCATATTATGGTGTGATAGATGTAAACATTTATTTGTGAACAGTCAGAAAGAAAAAAACAGGGAATTAAACAGTGAGTAACATAATAGTCATTTTGTTGTTCTTTATGTCATTTGATTGTCATCATCTGATTGTCCTTTAAGCCACATGTGGGGCATCATGTGGTAATACCTAGGCAAAAAATGACTCGTTAAAAAACACTAAGGAATGGCTTCAAAGACCACAATAGCAGATAAGAAACGTGCTATAAAGTCAAAATAGTGCAAAGCAGGGAAAAAACAACATACAAGCACCACACACGAGTGACAGTTCCCTGGTACAGAGACACAGATTGTGGCAGTTTAGTTAGTGTTCTAGCAAGTTGGGCTTAGTGCAGAATGCTTCATTCTGGAAAGTGAAGTATTTATCCATGGAAAGAGGTGTGCATGGGAGGAAAGATCTGGCAGGGCAGTGATAACATGGGGAGACAACCGTGGCATTACTGTTATGCTGGTAGTAGTGGAGCAAACATCAGGGGGCTATAACTGGTCATCTAGTGACCTGTGTGCTGCTGTATTAGTGGAATCAAACTTTTGTGACTTTTTCTAATGGTAAAGAGGTGGCAGCTGTAAGTGGGCATAAAGTCATGTGGTTTGAGAGAGCCACAAATTCCAAATACTGCAAACCAGGTAAAGTTAAAAAAAAAGGAAAAGAAGCAACACAGCAAGCACAAGGCAGACTTCTGAAGTCTATATACTTTCCCTGTTCATGGCAGACCAGGTAACGTGCATTTGCATACCACTGATAACGCAAGAAATCCTGGACACATCATGGAAGCAAAGGAACCACAACGTGTCTCACTAGTACTGAGCAGAGGTCGACCCTGTGCTGCAAGTACAGGACTCACCTGCTCAAAGCCTCCCCAAACACCATTCACCAAGGGACACAGAGATGAAGTGTGCCAGGAGCTGAGAACCTACATCCAGCAGGCGGAGAGTTACAGCAGGCACTCCACATATACACATACATGAGAAAAAGACACACACGTCAGAAGATAAAATGATGCACCTGCCTTACACTATAATGCAGGGGGCTTCACACCCAGCACCTCCCAATGGGATCCATGAGCAGCAGGTACAAAACAGGCCCCTGTGGCAGTAATGCTGTCTCCTCAGAGACTCAGGGTACACAATCCCAAGGTGGGTGGGTGGTTTGTTCAGCAGCAAGATAACAGATGGAGAGAGTCACCACAGTGAGTGCAAAGATCCAACCCTGCCTTTCAGGTTGGTCAGCTGGAGATGAATATACTTAGAGAAGCATAGAAACAGAGAAACATAGATTTTGATGGCAGAGAAGAACTGCTGGGCCCACCCAGTCTTCCCATTTCCCTAAATATTGGATAAGTTGCAGATTCTAGTTTACCAACAGCCTACTTCTTTCTACCCCCCCCCCCCCACTATAATTGCCTTATGGCTGTCCCATGCATTCTTAAATTCCCCAACTGTTTATGACCCCACAACTTCCTCAGGAAGGCGGTTCCATGCATCCACCACTCTCTCCATGAAAAAATATTTCCTCACGTTGCCCCTGAGCCATCCCCCCACTATCTTTAAATTGTGCTCCCTTGTTCTTGCACATCTCTTTTTCTGAAAGATGCTACCTCCTTGGACTTTGTTGATTCCCTTGAGGTACTTAAAAGTTTCCATCATGTCCTCCCTCTCCCTCCTTTCCTAAGGGTATACGTATTAAGCTCCTTTAGTCACTCTTCATATGGTTTCTGATGCAGACCCTGCACCATTTTAGTTGCCCTCCTCTGGACAGCCTCCATCCTGTCTATGTCCTTGTGGAGAAGGAGTCTCCAAAACTGCACGCAGTACTCCAGATGGGGTTTCAACAACTATCTGTACAGAGGGATACAACTTCCTGTTTTCTACTGGTGAAACAAAGAAACATAGAATTTGACAGCAGATAAAGACCGCTTGGCCCACCCAGTCTGCCCATTTCCCTACCTGATGGATAAGCTGCAGGTCCTAGTTAACCAGCAGCCTACTTCTTCCTACCCCCACCCCCTAGAATTGCCTTATGACTGTCCCATGCATGCTTGAATTCCACCACTGTTTTTGACTCTACAACCTCCTCTGGAAGGCCGTTCCATACATCCACAACCCTCTCTGTGAAAAAATACTTCCTTAAATTACCTCTGAGCCGCCTCTTCAATCTTCAAATTGTGCCTTCCTCGTTCTTGCACACCTCTTTTTGAAAGATGCTACCCTCTTGGACTTTGTTGATTCCTTTGAGGTACTTGAAAGTTTCTATCATGTCTCCCTCTCCTCCTTTCCTCAAGGCTATACATATTAAGCTCCTTAAGTCTCTCTTCATATGTCTTCCGGTGCAGACCCTGCACCATTTTAGTTGCCTTCTCTCTGGACAGCTTCCATCCTGTCTATGTCTTATGGAGATTGGTCTCCAGAACTGCACGCAGTACTCAGATGGGGTCTCACTAGCTGTCTGTACAGAGGGATAATAACTTCCTGTTTTCTACTGGTGATGCCTCTTCCTATGCATCCCAGTATCCCCCAGCCCTCCTTGCTGCCCTCTCACATTGCTTGCCCACCTTTAGGTCATCTGATATGACTACCCCAGGTCCCTTTCCATTTTGTTGTTGTTAGTAGCTCACCCCCATTGTGTACTCTTCCCTGGGTTTTTGTTTCCAGGTGCATTACCTTGCACTTCTTAGCATTGAATCTAAGCTGCCATACATTTGACCATTCCTCTAACCTTGCCAAGTCCCTCTCATCCTTTCCACTCCACCTTGTGCATCAACTCTGTTGCAGATCTTTGTGTCATCTGCAAAGAGACATACTTTTCCTTCCAGTCCCTCTGCAATGTCGCTTATAAAGACATTGAAGAGGACCGGTCCTAATACTGAACCCTGCGGTACCCCACTACTAACCCCCCTTTTTTCAGAGTGGACTCCATTTACTATTACTCTCTGTGACCTATTCTCCAGCCAATTCTTTACCCAGGCTGTCATCTTGGGACCCACTCCCAGGCTGGCTAACTTGTATATTAATCTTTTGTGTGGGACTGTGTCAAATGCCTTGCTAAAGTCTAGGTAGGCCATGTCCACAGCCCCTCCTGATCAACTACTTTGGTCACCCAGTCAAAGAAATCTATCAGATTTGTCTGGCATGACCTTCCCACTGTGAATCCATGCTGCCTTGGGTCCTGTGCCCCTCTGGCCTCTAGATACTCAACAATTCTTTCCTTCAGAAGTGATTCCATCATTTTCCCTACCACTGAGGTTAAACTAACAGGTCTGTAGTTTCCTGCTTCTGCCTTGCTCCCACTTTTGTGAAGGGGAATCACATCTGCCCTCCTCCAGTTCTCGGGTACCACCCCATCCTCCCATGATTTGTTAAAGAGGGTAGTCAGTGGTGTCAATAGTTCTACCCTTAGTTCTTTTAGAATTCTGGGATGAATCCCATCAGGTCCCATTGCTTTGTCCACCATCAGTTTTAAGAGTTCTTTCAGAACCCTTTCTTCTGTAAATGGGCTGGTATCAACTTCTGTATCCAGAGTGTTTCTACTGTTTGTTTTAGGTACCTCCTCTTCCTTTGTAAATACTGAGCAAAAATATTTGTTTAGTATCTCTGCCTTTTCACAGTCACCTCTGCCCACCCTCCCTCCCTTTATTAAGCCTCACTATCCCTCCCTTGGTCTTCCTTCGCTCCCTGATGTACCTATAAAAGGTTTTATCCCCTTCTTAACTGAGTTGGCTATCTTTTCCTCGGTTTGGGCCTTTGCTGTTCTGACTGCCTTCCCAGCTTCCTTTGCTTTAACTGATACAGTTCTCTGTCCTGTTCCTTCTGTGATTCCTTGTACTTCCTGAATGCTTTCTTTTCTCTTGAACCTTCACTGCCACTTCCTTTGAGAACCATAGTGGTTTCTTACCTCGTTCGTTTGTTTATTTGCTTTACACAAAGGCTTGTTACCTCTGTGATGGCAGTTTTATTATTCCCATTGTTCTTCCACCCCTCCTTCCTGCCCATTTGCTAGTGCATTCCTAAGGCACTCACCCATTTTGACAAAGTCCGCCTCCTAAAATCCAGTACCTTTGTCTTTGCATGGCTTGACTCTATTGCTGTGTTTATTGTGAACCATACTGTTCGATGGTCGCTAGTTCCCAGATGGCTGCCCACTTCTACATCTGTGATCCTCTCTTCATCTCCATTTGAGAGAACCAGGTCTAAGATTGTTCCCTCTCGAGTGGGCTCCAATACTAGTTGTCTAAGGCATGCCCCCTGTAGGGCATCTAGAATAACCCCACTCTTAGAAGTGGCTGCTGCAACTGCACTCCAGTTAACATCTGGCATATTCAGATCACCCATCAGCAATATCTCCCCTTTTTCTGCCATACTAAGTATACGTTCTATCATTTCCTTGTCCATTTCCTCCCTGAGAAGGGGGTCTGTATACAACCCCTGTGTGGATTGTGGTGCCATTGCCGGTCTCCAAATTTACCCACAGTGCTTCTTCTCCTCCCTGTTTACCCTGTTGTTCTGTTGCTTTGATTCCTTCCCTTATGTAAAGAGCTACTCCTCCTCCTCTTTTACCCTCCCTGTCCCTCCTGTAGATAGTGTATCCTGGTATGTTTACATCCCAGTCATGGTTTTGTGTGCACCATGTTTCTGTGACTGCCACGATATCCAGATGTTCCTCCTCCATCAAGGCCACTAATTCAGGAAGCTTGTTACTTAGACTACGGGCATTGGTACTCATTGCTCTTCATTTTTTGATGGCTTTACTTTCTGTTGCAGCATCCCTCACTGACCTTTCTACCTCGGTCTTTTTCCCATTTAGTACCCTGTTTTGTAGGGAGAGGCTGGGATTTTTCTGCTGCTTATCAGTGCCTCCCCCCTTGACTAGTTTAATGCCTCTCCCTATGCATCCCAGTATACCCCCAGCTCTCCTTACTGCCGTCTCACATTGCTTGCCCACCTTAAGGTCATCTGATATGACCAGCCCATGTCCCTTTCCATTTTTGTTGTAGTTAGTACCCCCCACATTGTGTACTCTTCAACTGGGTTTTTGCGTTCTGCTTGTTTGAGGTCTGCTTTGTATCTTCCTACATCTCAGGCTGAAGGGCTGCCAGTCCATCAACTTTTATCAGCCCTGAATTTATCATAGTGTATGGATGCATTCATCTTCCTAGCATGCATTATATATAGTCTAAGGATAAACAGTGGACTTCAGTCTGCAGTGCTGTCAGTCCTTCTCTTTTCACCAACACTGAATTTTATCACAGTATAGGAAACATGGATTAGTAGTGTTTTTTCTGCTTTTTACTGAGGACACCATTGTAAACAAACCTATGCTCAATGTTTTTTTCCTGAAACAAAATTAAACAAAACGAATAATGAGAGCATCTCAATACTCACACAGTATGCAAATGGAAGCTTTAAAATTCAAACCCAGATATGCTTTGTTGTTAGGTTTATAACTCAGGACTTTTAACCTCAAAGCTAATACTTCATACCCTGAAATAATGATGTCCCACGACATCAGTGATGACCCAATAAAACACTTGCTTAGCATGTATTTTGCCTCCCCCCAACAGATAAGGTGCAAATGCATTATTTGTCCTCCAGTTGACTGCTAGGTAACGCTTTGCCAAGTACAACGAGAAAGTAAAGGTGAGGAAAATTTCTGAATTTTATCAACTAAACAAAACTAAAATTTAGTTAATTAAGGCCACATTGCTCCAAAGTATGATTTCTTTCTGAACCTCACTGGTAAGTCACACAATACCATGTAGCGCATACTTTAAATGGCATGGACTACTCTGTGTGTTTGTTTCTGTAGGCAGACTCTCGATGTGATAGTACAATTCTCTTTTGCTCCACACAAGCTAACATTAACAACAAAAATAGTGATATGTGATTATATAATTTAACAAGTGAAAATAAGCTAAAAAATCATCTACAGCCACATATAGAATCTAAAATGTGTCCATCCTACCATGCGTTCTCCACCAACTCCTTTTACATCCAGTTTTGATAGCAGATAGTTGAAACAGTTCTCTCTAATGGAGTCTCACAGTGGTACCGGTGGAAGAGGAGCTCAGCTACGAAATGGAGTTTATCACCATGCTTGTGGAATAAGTGACTCAGCTGCAAAATGAAGGTGTCCTGCATGGAATGGAGAGCCCCAACTAGACACCAAGGGAACTTCCAAAGTGGTCAGGAAGAGGGAGCTAATAGATGCCAGGAAAGTACTGGAATTGGTCAGGAAAACAATGTAGCAGCAACTAGACACCAGAGAAGTAGTGGAACAGGTCAGGAAGATGGAGGGGAGATGCTAGAAACCAAGGAACTACTGCAGTGGGTTAGGGAATGAAAGAGTGGCCAGTAGATGACAGGGAAGTACTGGAATGGGTCTGAGAGAGGGAGAGTGATCTGCTGGATGCTAGATACTGCTACAACAGGTCAGAACAGGGAGGGGGAGCCAATAGGTCAGGGTGAGGCAGAAAGTGGTAGACACACATTACCAAATGGCTGTGTTTTGCTACAGCAGTGGATCCTAGCCCCTCCTGTTTGTCCTGAGCATGCCTGTTATGCTGACACCAGCAGTCTTTCTCTCTCTCTCTTCGAGTCTACTGAGGCTGCCAATGGTTCTTTGGTGCTCTTGTGGCTGGTGTTGCTACTCTACTACTCACTTCTTAGCTGCCACTCCTTTAGTCTCTTTCAGGTGCCCCAAGTTGCATATATCTCTGAGTACAAAATAGCACACTCACAGCACAGTAATTTCAGTGGGCCTACGCAACTTGGTATAGTGTTATGCTTATGTGACTTGGAAAATCTTTGGCTGTTCACCTCTCTGTCTGTGGGATATACCATCCTGTAGGGATATGAAGGCAAGGAACCCTAGAAGAGGGTTCCGCTGCTAGAGGTTCTGAGGGAATGATTCCCTTGGCTAAAGTTACCTTAGGAAGGAGCGCATGGAAGAGTGAGACAAGTCACTGGAGGATGAGGGAAGGATGGTGGAGCAACTAGAAAACATTTGTGTGAGTGCCTAGGAGGAGCAGCCTTTTAAGGCCCAATCGGTGATGTGGTTAGCTGCTCCGCCCCATTGAACCACAGACGTAGCCTTACAATTCAATAGGCCTACACAGCTTGGTATACAGAACCTAGGGAATATTACTAAACCTATCTAGGTATTATGACCATTGGCAAGGAGGAGAGAAAGAAAACCCTTTGAGGAGGAAACCTCTGAGGATCCAAGGCCTAGACTGCCTTGCCTCCAGGTTTCTGGATATTTTGGTTAGTGATGTTTCTGCTACTGCAATTTAGTAGGCCAATACAGAAGAGAAAATCCAATTGAGGGGAACACTCTCACTCTATCCCTCTAACGGGAAAGCCATGAAGAGTTGTGAGTGAACTCTGCAACACGAGGTACACTTGAATGTGGTACGAACCTCCAAGGCTGGAGTAGGAGAGTAACAACCACCAAGGCAGTCAGTCAACCTACCGATCTAAGAACCAACCAGATGAACCAGTGGGGGTCATAGGCAGAATAGCTTAAAGGGTGCTTCTGAACCCACTTGGGCAGCTAAAGAGGCCCCATTGATGAGAGCACCACCTCTCACCGCTGAAGTAGAAAATTCTACTTCTAGAAGTGTCACCAATATGGTTGATGACTGAAGGTCCACCTGGAGTGAAGACATTGCCACTAAGGGCCAGATGAGAAGGACCCCGCTCCAAGTTTCGTATGCTCAAGATGAGGACTTCATGGGTGCAGAGTGAGATCATCGACTACAACCTAGCCCTAAGCCATGGAAGGAATGGACACAGTAGGCATGTCTCTGAAGTGGAGAGAAAGTAATGTCGAGATGTAGCATGGGACCCGCATGTGGTTCATACTCGGATATTCAATTATAGTGAGTAGACCTGTTGTATAATATATATATATATATTTCTATATAATCAAATCACACGCACGCACACATACAAATATAATAAAAAAAAACTAGATAAACATGTGGGGAATAGTGCAATGTAATGGCTGTGGGGCAGCAGTCTTCCGGGAGTCTTTCTGGAGGCTGAGATGCTGCCCTATTTGCAGACAACTATCTGCCCTGAGGGAGGAAGTTGCCCGTCTTCAGGCCACACTGGACAGTAGTAAGGAAACCTTCCCCAGGCCACACGACAGTAGAAAGGGAACCTCCCCATCCAGGGAGCACTAGCGCCACCACCACCACCTCAGAGGTTGCAAGAGCACAGCAGTTGGACCACAGTGGGCTCAGGGAGGGTGAGGAGGGTGGAACAGAGGCACACCCAGTCAATTGTTCCACTCACAATCCATACACATTCTGGGGAGCATAGCCCCCCATGGTGTACCCGCAGAGAAGACTGATGATAACTGTCACAAGGGAGGCCCACAGAAAGGAGGCAGAGGACACCAAAGGGAAAGGAAGCAGCTCCTGGTGGGGACTCAATTATTAGGGATAGAACTGGGGAGATGAGAAAATGAAGTAAGGTGCCTGCCTGGTGCCATGGCTTGAGGACAGGAAGCGCATCCTCAGGATCACGAGAACAGCTGCAAGGATTCCGAGCTGGACGAATTGTCCACCTAGGGACAAATGACTTGGCTCATCATGAGATTAGAGCAGTGCAGAAGGACATTGCAGAGTTGGGAGGGACCTAAGACGAGTAGCACACAGTTTCCTCTCAGAGGTGCTGCCTGTCAAAAGCATGGGGAGGCAAGGTAATTGGCACCATGCAGTTTAATGAATGGTTGAAAAATGGTGTGGAGCACAGGGGTTTGGCTTCATTGGGGACTGGGGTTCCACCTGAGGACACCAGCCTATACTGGCAGGATGGTCTGCATCTGTCCAGGAAGGAACAAGTCTTTTGAGCAATCGGTTTAAATGCTTCATTGACAAGCTTTTAAACTAGTCAAAGGGGAGGCACTGACAAGCAGCAGGAAAATCCCAGCCTCTCCCTACAAAACAGGGTACTAAATGAGAAAAGACAGAGGTAGAACGGTCAGTGGGGATGCTGCACTGGAAGGTAAAGCCATCAAAAATGGAGAGCAATGAGTACTAATGCCCGTAGTCTGGGTAACAAGCTTCCTGAATTAGTGGCCTTGATGGAGGAAGAACATCTGGATATCGTGGCAGTCACAGAAACATGGTACACACAAAACCATGACTGGTACATAAACATACCAGGATACACTGTGTACAGGAGGGACAGGGAGGGTAAAAGAGGAGGAGGAGTAGTTCTTTACATAAGGGAAGGAATAAAAGCAACAGAACAAAAAGGTACACAGGGAGGAGAAGAAGCACTGTGGGTAAATTTGAGACAGGCAATGGCACCACAATACGCGAGGGTTGTATACAGACCTCTTCTCAGGGGGAGGAAATGGACAGGAAATGATAGAAAGTATACTTAGAATGGCAGAAAAAGGAGATATTGCTGATGGGTGATCTGAATATGCCAGATGTTAACTGGAGGCAGTTGCAGCTGCCACTTAAGAGTGAAGTTATTCTAGATGCCCTACAGGGGGCATGCCTTAGACAACTAGTACTGGAGCCCACTCGAGAGGGAGCAATATTAGACTTGATTCTCTCAAATGGAGATGGTGAGAGGATTACAGATGTAGAAGTGGGTAGCCATCTGGGAACTAGCGACCATCGAACAGTATGGTTCACAATAAACACAGCAATAGAGTCAAGCCATACAAAGACAAAAGTACTGGACTTTAGGAGGGCTGACTTTGCCAAAATGGGTGAGTGCCTAAGGAACGCACTAGCAAATGGGCAGGAAGGAGGGTGGAAGAACAATGGAGAATAATAAAACTGCCATCACAGAGGTAACAAGCCTTTGTGTGAAGCAAATAAACAAAACAAGACGATGTAAGAAACCACTATGGTTCTCAAAGGAAGTGGCAGGAAGGTTCAAGAGAAAAAGAAAGCATTCAGGAAGTACAAGGAATCGCAGAAGGAGCAGGACAGAGAACTGTATCAGTTAAAGCAAAAGGAGGCTGGAAGGCAGTCAGAACAGCAAAGGCCCAAACCAAGGAAAAGATAGCCAACTCAGTTAAGAAGGGGATAAACCTTTATAGGTACATCAGGGAGCAAAGGAAGACCAAGGGAGGGATAGTGAGGCTTAATAAAGGGGAGGGAGGGTGGCAGAGGAGACTGTGAAAGGCAGAGATACTAAACAAATATTTTTGCTCAGTATTTACAAAGGAAGAGGGGAGGTACATAAAACAAACAGTAGTAACACTCTGGATACAGAAGTTGATACCGCCCATTTACAGAACAACGGGTTCTGAAAGAACTCTGAAACTGAAGGTGGACAAAGCAATGGGGCCTGATGGGATTCATCCCAGAATTCTAAAAGAACTAAGGGTAGAACTAGTGACACCACTGACTACCCTTTTAACAAATCATGGGAGGATGGGGTGGTACCCGAGGACTGGAGGAGGGCAGATGTGATTCCCCTTCACAAAAGTGGGAGCAAGGCAGAAGCAGGAAACTATAGACCTGTTAGTTTAACCTCAGTGATAGGGAAAATGATGGAATCACTTCTAAAGGAAAGAATTGTCGAGTATATAGAGGCCAGAGGGGCACAGGACCCTCAGGCAGCATGGATTCATAGCCGGAAGGTCATGCCAGACTAATCTGATAGATTTCTTTGACTGGGTGACCAAAGTAGTAGATCAGGGAGGGGCTGTGGACATGGCCTACCTAGACTTTAGCAAGGCATTTGACACAGTCCCACACAAAAGATTAATATGCAAGTTAGCCAGCCTGGGAGGGTCCCAAGATGACAGCCTGGGTAAAGAATTGGCTGGAGAATAGGACAGAGAGTAATAGTAAATGGAGTCCACTCAGAAGAAAGGAGGGTTACTAGTGGGGTACCGAGGGTTCAGTATTAGGACTCGTCCTCTTCAATGTCTTTATAAGCGACATTGCAGAAGGACTGGAAGGAAAAGTATGTCTCTTTGCAGATGACACTAAGATCTGCAACAGAGTTGATGCACAGGGTGGGGTGGAAAGGATGAGAAAGTACTTGGCAAGGTTAGAGGAATGGTCAAATGTATGGCAGCTTAGATTCAGTGCTAAGAAGTGCAAGGTAATGCACCTGGGAAACAAAACCCCAGGGGAAGAGTACACAATGGGGGGTGAGAAACTAACAACAACAAAAATGGAAAGGGACCTGGGGGTAGTCATATCAGATGACCTAAAGACGGGCAAGCAATGTGAGAGGGCAGCAAGGAGGGCTGGGGGGATACTGGGATGCATAGGGAGAGGCATCACCAGTAGAAAACAGGAAGTTATTATCCCTCTGTACAGACAGCTGGTGAGACCCCATCTGGAGTACTGTGTGCAGTTCTGGAGACCCAATCTCCAAAGACATAGACAGGATGGAAGCTGTCCAGAGGAGGGCAACTAAAATGGTGCAGGGTCTGCACCGGAAGACATATGAAGAGAGACTTAAGGAGCTTAATATGTATAGCCTCGAGGAAAGAAGGGAGAGGGGGGACATGATAGAAACGTTCAAGTACCTCAAGGGAATCAACAAAGTCCAAGAGGGTAGCATCTTTCAAAAAAAGAGGTGTGCAAGAACAAGAGGGCACAATTTGAAAATAGAGGGGGCGGCTCAGAGGTAATTTAAGGAAGTATTTTTTTACAGAGAGGGTTGTGGATGCATGGAACGGCCTTCCGAAGGAGGTTGTGGAGTCAAAATCAGTGGTGGAATTCAAGCATGCATGGGATAGTCATAAGGTAGTTCTGGGGGATGGGGGTAGGAAGAAGTAGGCTGCTGGTTAACTAGGATCTGCAGCTTATCCAGTAGGTAGGGAAATGGGCAGACTGGGTGGGCCAAGCGGTCCTTATCTGCCGTCAAATTCTATGTTTCTATGTTTCTATGACCTTCATGTAGGTCGGACTGAGTAATGGGAACCCTGGAGTGGGTCTAGAGAAGGCAAATAGCAATTGTAATCATAGGCTTGCATGCCAACCAGGTCCATTAAGAAGCTAAATTAGGAGTGAGTTGAACTGTACAAGTGGGAGAGATGGTAACTGCTTGGTGAAGCCTGCAGCTGATGGTTAGGTAGAAGGAGCCACAGAGTTGGTATGTAAAGAGATGAGGTTCGAGAATGAATAGACTTGATATTCAGATTGCATTAATGCCTTGCTATGCTGATTCTGTTAATGTCATGAAGGTTAGTATGCGCATGATTACTGGTAGTGCCAGAGGCTGCATCGAGCGGTAGTAGGAGGGCTATACAGAGCAGAAGTAGAAAGCTATCTGGAGCCAGTGACTGATTCTATCCCAAAGACCCTGAAAATGGAAACATTGATCCCCCTTACATCCTTCAAAAAGCTGTACACCAGCCTAATCCCAGATTCATGCAATTGCTTCCACAAGGCCTAGTCCTCCCACATCCCCACCCCCCACACCTCTCTCTCCCTCACCCCCCCCCTTCTAAATCTCCTCCCTATTCTTCTATCATTGTCTGGTCCTTTCCACATCAAACCTCAAACATATATGCCCACCCATGTACCATTATCCAAGCCTTATCCCCACCAGACTGTTTGTTTCTCACCTTTAATAGGTTTTTGGTTTACTGTCCTTTGCCTTGTATATATGTAAATAATTGTACATCTATCTCACTCATAAATGTTTGTATTTGTGCTATTTCAATATCATGTTTTTGTACACACTCTGTAACCTTTTTTGTTATGACCACTCAGGTCCATCTTGTAAATGAGCTATGCTCAATGATGTTCGCCTGAATAAATAAAGATTTTTGATTTGATTGATTGATTAAATGCATGAAACTTATAAAGCTGCTCTGCTACCTAGAGCCATGGTGCCCACTGTGACAACACAGTCCCCCTCCATGGGAAAAACAGATTTTTACTTTTTTTTTTAGTTTTTGTTGACTGGGAAAGGAGGACTAGACAATTCTGCCTGTTTACAGTCTCGTCCCAGGGGATGGGGGATACAGATGGATGCCAACTGACACTGAATGAGGTTAAGCTGCTGGTGGTGTAACATATAAGCCATGAACTAGGCACCAGGACACCATATAGCTAATTAAACATTTAAGATAAATAAAGTGAGTCAGTAATAAAAACAGTGAGGTAAAATAAATGGATTCAATGCCAGTAGTCATAACTGGACTGGCATGCCAAGAATTGTAAAACAGAAAATGGTTGACTGTTGCTTTAAGAACTGAAGGAACTGACAATTGGAGTACTGTAGCTAAAGGAGCATCAGGCCAAGCAGGGAGAGCCCAGAAAGAAAGAGCCAATGGGAGCCAGCAAACAAAGCTGGAGGAAGTCGCCAAAGAGTAAAGTTCATAGCAAGTAAACACTGAGCGCCATGCATACCTGATGCCGAATAAAAATGCTGGAGAAATAATGTCCATGGGCAAGTCAGGTAGCTGGAAAAGCTGGGCCAGCTTGGAGAGAGAGGGGGGATCAGCACCTGAAGGTGTTGCCTGATGGTAGGGAAGCAACAGATCAGGTGTAGTATGCGCACCTGAGGAGCAAGCCAGGGACGAACTAGCTGCCAACAAGAACCCCCCCCCCCACCAAGGACAAAGAAAGCCCAAAAGATAGGCACAAGACAGGATGGGGGCTGAGGTGACACAAACACAGGGGAAAAAGGGCGAGTGGCTGCAAGAGAGCTTCAGCCGAGGGTGTGCACGCAATGGAGCAGGAGGGAACTGACACATGAACGGAAACAGGAGGGAGTGGGGCGCGGAGGGCAGACAAACACCAGGAGCAGCAAATGAGGAAGCAGGGAGAAGACAGAATGCCCACAGGGTGAGCAGCAGAACACAGAAAAGGGCATAAACAGGAGCAGGAGAGGCAACTGAGGTGGCTGGAGGTGAGGAACAGAGGAGACAAGGAACAGGAGAAAATGGGCAGAGCAGGAAAGAAAGGGAGGGGAGCAAGGAAGACATAGCCTCTGGCCATAAGGAGAAAACATTTGTGTGAGTGCCTAGGAGGTGTGGCCTTTTAAGGCCCAATCGGGGGCATGGTTAGTTGCTCCACCGCATTGAATCACAGGCATAGCCTTACAATAATGAGGTTTTGCTACGACTGACAGAATCAACTTTAAACAGTTCCAAAGGGCATAAAGTTGTGTTTTAATTCACTTAACTGGAAAGTGCAAGTAAAATCCAACAGCAGGGTGAATCTTGACATTTCACGCATGTGGGCTTTATCAAAGAGTAATTCCAGTAGCTGTGACAAACTTTTTTTTGTTTTTTAATTATTGTGTTTTCTCCACCCCAAGGGGCTGTCAGGTGACTCCGTCCCCCTCTCAGGGGGCTCATCCTCTGAGTCCAGTCCCTCCCGTCTAGCTCCTAACCCGGTGATTCCCACATGGATTCCCCTTCCCCTCATGGTGGGGCTGGAGGGAGGAGTGCCAGCTCCCCCTGCCTCCCGGAGCACAATCCAGAAGCCAGGCGAGCCAGACCGGAGACACGGCCAGGCAATCATGGAGCCTGCCAGCTCCATTTTCCAATTTTCTTTCCCATCAATGCCAAGGCCATGTGCATGTGAGTGGAGGCACATACACATTTTGACTCTGCAACACCCTCCCCAGCCATGCCTCCCACCTGCCTGCTCTACCCTCAGGCCTCCACCCAGGGGGGAGCCATATCACGGTGGTGACAAGATCCCACCCTGGGAGAGGAGAGCCGCAGAGTAGCTGCTCAATTCTGGTCCCTCCTCCCCCAGCTGACGCCTGATGACCCAGGCTCGCACTCAAACCTGGGTTGCTGGCATAGCGCAAGGTGTGGCATCCTGCGCCTCAACCCTCAGCACCACCGGGCCGGCCACAACATTCCTTTTTTAAACCATGTTGTTAAAGACACAACACTGTATTAGAGTGCAAAAGAGTGACAAGCAATACAAAGTGAGAAATACTTAAAAATGATAGAACAATAGATAAAACTTAAAGTCACTAATGTACACCCCACCTGATATTATATACATAGTTCATCTGCTTAGATGTTAAGGAAAGATTTCCTATAATTTGCAGGTGATACAATACACTAAGGGATCATTTAAATCAAACAGAATAAACATAGCAGACATGTCATGCTGTGGTATGATAACCACAGACACACTTTATCCATTAAATGCAGTTCATCAATTAATATAGAAACATGGGCTAATTCGAACTTATCATTCAAGACTGGCAGAATAGTGACATGGAGTTTAAAGATCCAAAACACCTTCCTCTGGGCTAGTCTCAGATCTACTGTATGTCTCCCTGGTGTGGGCCCACTGATATCTTTTCTACACCGTTATAGGTCCAATGATGTAAACCAGGCAGCAATGGATTCTGAACATGGGCAGCAGTGACATAACTGAGATCCTGCATCATTATAGGCCTCACATCGTCCCCTGGAATCCTCTCTTTTAGTTTGTGTTTGGTTCAACCTAAGTAATACATGCCAGAAGTACAACTGGCAAGGTAAATAACATAGGTGGAATTGCAACTAAGAACCTCCACTTGTCATGCTGTTCCCCTGCAGCCGGATTGGTAACCAAGATGTTTTGCTAATGAATTCACAATATTTAGACCTTAGGCTATGGTAACAACCGGGTGGGGGAATAAGGACAGTAGCCAAGTATCCTGTCCTTTAGGAACGGCTGAAAACTCTTTGTTACAGTGTTACCAATTTTTGGAGGGCAGTGGAAACATAGTAACATAGAAACTGTTGGCAGATAAGAACCGCTGGGCACATTGAGTCTGCCCATAAGCCCTACACTTGTTTGCAACCTCTGAACCTTAACTGGTCAGTGGCTTTCCACCACCCCTTCCCAACAGTAAGGTTACCTTGTGCCTATCCCAGGCATGTGTAAATCACTCCATTGTGCATGCTCCCACCATCTCTTGTGGCAGATTATTCCATGTGTCCACCACCCTCTCCATGAAGAAAACCTTCCTCACATTTCCCCTTAATCTGCCACCTTCCAATTTCATGTCAAGCCCCCTTGTAATTTCACTCCTCCTATGTTGGAAAATGTCTCCACCCTGCACCTTGTTTATACCCTTAAGGTACTTGAACGTTTCTATCATATCCCCCCTCTCCATCATCTCCTCTATCGAGTACATGTTGCTGTCCTTTAATCTCTCCTCATATGATTTCTTGTGCAAGCCCTGTATCATCTTAGTCATCCTTCTGTAGACTGCTTCCACCCTGTTAATGTCCTTACGAAGGTGCAGCCTCCAGAACTGCACACAGTACTCTAGGTGAGGTGTCACTAGTGTTTTATACAATGGCATCACGACCTGCTGCCTTCTGCTAGTGATACCTCTGCCTATGCATCCCAACATGCCACTGGCCCTCCCTGCAGCCTTTGTACTTAGCTTAGACACCTTTATGTCATCTGAAATGATAACCCCCAGTCCCTTTCTTCCTTGGTGATCTTCAGCAAATCCCTTCCCCATCCTGTAGCTCTCCCCAGGGTTTCTTCATCCCAGGTGCATTATTTAGCACTTCTTTGAATTAAACCTCAGCTGCCACACCTCAGATGATTTTTTCAAGCTTCTCCAGGTCCCTCCTCATTTTCTCCACCCTGTCTGGAATATCCACCCTGTTGCAGATCTTGGTGTCATCGCAAACAGACAGGTCTTTCCTTCCAGCCTTTCTGCAATGTCACTAATGAAGACATTAAACAGAACTGGCCCAAGGACTGATTCCTGAGATACCCTGCTGATCACTCCCCTGTCCCCGGACTGGATTCTATTTATCACCACCCTCTGCCTCCTGTCTGTTAGCCAGTTCCTAACCCAGTCTACAACCTTATGCCCCATGCCCAGACTACACATCTTGGAAAACCATTCTTGGGCATTCACTTACAAATTCACTGAGTTTGGGCTCAGTGCACAAAATGTGCTATTTTTTTTTCAATTATTCATTCAATACTTAAAGCTGCTGTACTGAAACTGGTGACAAAATTTAAACTTATATTAGAATAAATTGGCCATTGTCTTGGCTCTTATAAGGATGCCTTATCTTTGTTTTCCACCTTAGATCTAGCAGTTATGATGCCAGCATGTTTATAACTCCTTTGAGCAAATTTGTCACACAGCTTATCAGCATTTTGACTGAAAGCAGCAGAGGAGCTGCAGTTTCAACTAATCCACAAGAAATGGCCATTAGGGTCACAGCCTTAATAACATGATGTGGATGACAAGAACGGGCCAGCAATACTGTTATGATGTGTAGGTTTGCAAAAAAGATCTGTGTCTATACCATTCATGTTATTCTTAATAATGCATATATCCAAAAATAATATACGTGATAAAGTGCATGCTATGCTGAAGTGCAAATTGACACTGGTGGATTCAATGATGTTTTTGAAGCCCTCTAGTTCTTCCAGTGTCCCCACATACAATGAGGCAGTCATCAATACATAGCCTCCATACAATTATTTTGTCCAGCTATGGGTTAGTCTTCTCATTGTAAAGATATTCCTCCTCCCACTGACTGATAAACAAGTCGGCAAAGTTGGGGGCATAGGTCACCTTCATTGCAGTGCCACTTTTTTGCAAAAAGTATTCACCTAAAAAGGAAAATGTGTTGCATTCTAATACAAATTTAGCAAGTTGTACTGAAAATTCAGTAGTGGGACATCCATCCAAAAGTCTCTGGTTAAGATAGTGTGTCAGTGCCCTAAGTGTCCTAAGTTCCCCCTCATGGGGTATATTAGTATAAAGGAATTCATTGTCGAGGGTAAGTAAATATTGATCCTCCTTGATGTGTAATTCCTGCAAGATATTGAGTGCCTATGTGATGTCGTTAATGTAAGATCTCAGCTGCTGCACAAATGGTTTAATAAAAGAATAAAATAATGAGACAGAGGTTCCACTAAGGAACTTAAGCCCAAAATAATGGGTCTGCCAGAAGGTGTAGTTAGACTTTTATGCACCTTAGGCAGAATATAGATGGTTGGGGGAACATGATGTGCAGTGGAGATGACATTTTTTTGTATTGTCATCGATGATGTGCTGTTCATGTGCACGCACAATATATAGATTGATCATCCTTTTAAATGATAGAGTCAGGTCCCCAGACAACTGTCCATACAACTTTGTGTTCCGTAGTTCTCTACGGACCTCTGCAGTGTAAGCGGAGGTATCTATGACAACTGCATTTCCACCCTTGTCAGCCTGTTTGACTGTGATCTCACTGTTATTTTCAAGGCTTTTAAGAGCTTCAGACTCAGCTATTGACGAATTAACAAAACAGGGTCGAGTATTAGCTTTGTGAAGTTCATTAAGATCTTGCTCACAGGCATGTACAAATACTGCCACTGTGGGGTTGACTGGTGGCAGAAACTTAGATTTAGGTTTAAAGCCTTGGCACCAATATGGACATCTCTTAAAGTAGACACATCATAAGTGTCATAACTGAGACACATAAATCCCAATCATCCTGATCACTCCCCCAACTCCACCAACTCCCACTTCATTAAAGGGACACCATCAACCCCCTTAAGACTCAAAATGTCCTGAGTTCAAAACACACATTATGGCCACATTCTGTAGAGATTTCTTATATAAACAGAAGTTTGATTGTGATTCCTTTCTTTGTTTTAAAAAGTGAAAACCAAACTGCCCACTGTACTGGTGTTACCACAGAAAAATATGTTTGCTTACATTCCCTTGATCGACTCCTACCGCATCTTTCCTCGTCTTTGGAATACCCATAACATGGTCTATCCAGTCGTGATGCAGTGGGAGGAGAGGCATTTGTTAAATCATGAGTGACTTCACTATTGCTGGGTTTCTAAATGTTCTGGAAGCACATAAAAAGAGTAGATCAAGGATATGAAACAAAACAAGGCTGGGTATAAATACATCATTAGCATGTATTTCAGTTCCACTTAGAAAGGAAGCAGATAAAACAAGCAGCAACATCAATGAATTTTACAGAAGGTAAGTAATCATAAAATGTGGGAGTTTTACCAGAAATAACATGATACAGAACAGGTTGTCAGTGTCCCTTTAACAGAGACATTGTTAACCTGCCTACTCATGGGCACAGGATCCAAGACATCATGGGTTTACAAAAGGAAGGTCCTGTCAAACTAATCTCATAGATTTCTTTGACTGGGTAACCAGAGTGGTGGACCAAGGGGGAGCGGTTGATGTCGCCTACCTTGACTTCAGCAAACCTTTCAACACTGTTCCACATAGAAGATTGATAAATAAGCTGGGTAGGCTCGGGGTTGGTCAGAAGTTGGTCAACTAGGTGGCAAACTGGTTGATGGGCAGAAAACAGAGAGTGGTGGTAAATGGTATACAGTCAGAAGAGATGCAAGTCACAAGTAGGGTACCTCAGGGATCAGTCCTGGGGCCAGTCCTCGTCAATATCTTCATTAGTGACATTGCAGATGGACTAGAGGGTAAGACTTGTCTGTTTGCAGATGACACCAAGATCTGCAACAGAGTAGATGATCCAGATGGGTGGGCAGAATGAGAAGAGATCTGAATAAACTAGCAAAATGGTCGGAAGAGTGGCAACTGGGATTTAATGCAAAGAAGTGCAAGATCATGCACATAGGGAAGAGAAACCCTGAAGCCACCTATAGGCTGGGAGGGAAGTTGCTGTCAGTCACAAAGGAAGAAAGAGACTTGGGCATCATCATCACCGATGACCTGAAATCATCCAAGCAGACCTCTAAAGCAGTAGGTAAGGCTAGGGGGATGTTAAGGTGTATTAGTAGGGGTATCACAAGTCGTAAGAGGAAGGAAATAATCCCTCTTTACAAGACACTGGTTAGGCCCCATCTGGAGTACTGCGTGCGGTACTGGAGGCCACACCTTCACAAGGACATTAACCAAATTGAGGCAGTCCAGAGAAGGGCAACCAAAATGGTGCAGGGACTGCATCAGAAGACATATGAGGGCAGATTAACGGAGATCAATATGTATACCCTTGAGCAAAGGAGGGAGAGAGGTGGTATGATCAAAACATTCAAACACCTTAAGGGCATTAACAAGGTGAAAGAGTCTAACATGTTTAAATATAAGAAAAATACTAGGACAAGAGGACACAGCATGAGATGAGAGGGAGGGAGGCCGATTAAGGGGGAATGTGAGGAAATTATTTTTCACAGAAAGGGTGGTGGATGCATGGAACGGTCTACCTCAGGAAGTGGTGGCTACAAATACAGTGCAGGGCTTCAAACAGGCATGGGATAGGCATAAGGGAGCAATACAGATGAGAATGAATAGATAGGCCACTGACAGAGCAAAGGCCGATGGCACATTTATAAGGTAGAAAAAGAAATGGGCAGACTGGATGGGCCTTGCGGTCCTTATCTGCCATTAACTTCTATATTTCTATGCTTCTATGAAAAAAGAGCACTTTAAAATGAGATTACATGCAAACTTTTGAAAGCCAATACATGTCTCAAAAAAGTTCCAGTTATGTGTAGAAGCAAACTTAAGCCCCCTGTGGAAAACACTCAGTTGACAGTCACTGAGAAAATATTTGGAAAGCTTACTGACGTTATTATCTATCACTGATTGTTCTTGCCGTGACCTTTCTGTGGCTGCCACTTCCTCTTGTTCTGTGTTCTGGGCTGTCCACCACCCATTGACCCTAGCAGCCTCTCCTTGTCGGCTGCTTTTTTCAAATGCAATTCTCAGACTGCAGCATGGGGTGAGTCTAAGCTCACAGTATCTTTTAAAAACATGGAGGAAGTGGCATCTGACTCACAATCCCCAGTGCTTTGAGCTGTATTAGTAGGCTTCTTAAGTAATGGTTTAAGAAGACTTTTACCTTTTTGGTCTTTTATTTCCTGCCACTTCCAGTGAAACACTCTGTCATTCAGGTAATTCTTTTTGTCACTGAGCCATTTCTTTTGTTTATAGGTACATAGTTTTTTTGTCAAGTTTTTCTATGATGTTATTAAGTTTTGTTTTAAAGCCATCAAATTTAGGGGAATCAACACACTGATTCAAAATTAGCTCTTTTTGTTTACGTTCCACTCACAAACTCTGCTGTACATTGATGGAGTCAGCAATAGTTAGTTTAATCAGCCTTAACAAAAAGTCATGTATTTCTTGTTTCCTTGGATCAAAGAATTTTTATTTATCTTGTCTGGGCAATGGAAACTTGAGGATTCTGAGACCACAGGGGGCTCTGCTTGTGGCAACATACCGTTCTAATGTTACTTGTTGCCAGACCAGTCTACCTAGCTTACAAGCCAGCCTTTCATACTGGGTGAAAGTGTCTTTGATAGTTATTTCTGTGTCCAAATTGCTTTCACCAGTGTCAGTTTCCTGCTGTTCTTTATTATTAGAGAGGAACTCACTGTCAGATATTTGTAATGTAATGTCAGAAAAAAAGGGTTGCCACAGCTACAAGAATTGCTCCTTGATAAAGTTTGCACAAACGAAACGTGGGGGTTTACCCTGTTGTTGGATTTTACCTGCACTTTGCTGTTCAATGAATTGAAACACCGCTTTATGCACTTCGGAACTGTTTAGAGTGGATTTTGTCAGGCATAGTAATGCCTCGTTGATTACCGTGTGGTGAGTGCAGGGTTTTGTACTTGTGATAGTACTAGATGACACAAAGATCTGCAACAGGGTTGATAAGATGACACAAAGATCTGCAACAGGGTTGATACACAAGGAGGCATGGAAAGGATGAGAAGGGACTTGGCAAGGTTGGAGGAATGGTCAGAAGTATGGCAGCTAGGATTCAATGCAAAGAAGTGCAAAATAATGCACCTAGGAAACAAGAACCCAGGGGAAGAATACACAATGGGGGGGGGGGTAGTAACAACAACAAAAAAGGAAAGGGACCTTGGGGTTATCATATCAGATGACCTTAAGGTTAGCAAGCAATGTGAGAAGGCAGTAGGGAGGGCTGGGAGTATGCTGGGATGCATAGGGAGACGCATCAGCAGCAGAAAACAGGAAGTTGTTATCCTCTGTACAGACAGTTGGTGAGACCCATCTGGAGTACTGCGTCCCAGTTCTGGAGACCCCATCTCCACAAGGACATAGACAGGATAGAGGCAGTCCAGAGGAGGGCAACTAAAATGGTGCAGGGTCTGCAAGAGAAGCCATATGAGGAGAGACTAAAGGAGCTTAATATGTATACCCTTGAGGAAAGAAGGAGAGGGGGACATAATATAAACTTTTAAGTACCTCAGTGGAATCAACAAAGTCCAAGAGGGTAGCATCTTTCAGAAAAAGAGATGTGCAAGAACAAGGGGACACAATTTAAAGATAGAGGGTGGTGGTTTAGGGGCAATGTGAGGAAGTATTATTTCACAGAGAGGGTAGTGGATGCATGGAACAGCCTTCCTGAGGAAGTTGTGGGGTCTAAAACTGTGGGAGAATTCAAGAATGCATGGGGCAGACATAAGGCAATTCTTGTGGGGGGGTAGGAAGAAATAGGCTATTGGTTAACTAGGATCTGTGGCCTATCCTGTAGGTAGGGAAATGGGCAGACTAGATGGGCCAAGCCGTCAAAGTCTATGTTTCCTATGATACGTTTTTTACAATCTGCATCTCTGTTCCAATGAGTGGTCCTGTTTGTTTCAGTCCATCAGTCTGCATACATAGATACATAGATACATAGACAGTGTCGGCAGATAAGGGCCTATGGCCCACCTAGTCTGCCCATTTGAGCTTGTAAGTTCAGTTTGTTTTCCTAGAAGTCTATTTCCCCTTACCCCTGACCTCTAGAATTCCTTTATGTCCATCCCATGCCTTCTTAAATCCCGTGATTGTTTCAGCCCCCACCACTTCCTCTGGCAGGGTGTCCACCACCCGTTCTGTGAAGAAATTCTTTCTCATGTTTCCTCTGAATCGTCCTCCCTCCAACTTCATCCCATGCCCTCTAGTCCTGAAACATCTTTTTCGCTTAAAAATAGTGTTTTCCTGCACCCTGTTCCTCCCTGTAAGATACTTGTATGTCTCTATCATATCCTCTCTCCCTCCTCTCCTCCAGGGAGTACATGTTCAGTTCCTTCAACCTGTCTTCATAGGATTTGTGATGCAACCCATGCACCATCTTTGTTGCCGTCCTCTGAACCTTCTCTACCCTGTCTATGTCCTTACGTAGGTATGGTCTCCAGAACTGTACACTGTACTCCAGGTAGGGCCTCACTAGTGTCTTGTATAGCGGAATTATGACCTCCCTTTTCCTGCTGGTGATGCCCCTGCCTATACATCCCAGCATCCTATTTGCTTTACCTGACGCCTTGTCACACTGTTTCTCTACCTTGAGGTCATCAGAGATGACAACCCCAAGATCCCTTTCCTGCTTGGTGCATGCTATATCCTCACCCCCCAACTGATATATTGTGCCAGGGTTTTTGTGCCCCATATGCATTATCTTGCACTTCTTTGCATTGAATTTCAACTGCCAAACCCTTGACCATTCTTCAAGTTTCTGCAGGTCCCTTCTCATTCTGTCTACACCCTCTGGTGTGTCTACTCTGTTACAGAGCTTTGTGTCATCAGCGAACAGTGAAATTCTGCCTTCTATATCCTGTGCAATGTCACTGATGAAGATGTTGAATAGGACCGTCCCAGCACTGATCCCTGTGGTACCCCACTGGTCACTCTTCCTCTGTGGAGTGACAGCCATTTACCACCACCCTCTGTGTCCTGCCACCCAGCCAGTTACCTACCCACCACACTACTGTCCTGCCCACACCCATATTCCCCAGTTTGTGTAATAGTCTTCTATGTGGCACAGTGTCAAGGGCCTTGCTGAAGTCCAGATAGGCCATGTCCACTGCCCTCCCCTGATCCACCTCCCTAGTCACCCAGTCAAAAAATTCCTATTAATAATAATAACATTGTATATTATTAAGTGCCTTATCAACAGCCAAGGTGCCTCACAGTTCACAGTTCATAAGTAGACACACCTTAAAATACTAACAAACAAAGATAAGACAGCAGTTAAAAAGGGAACATCAACGAATAAAATCAGCTATATCAATTAATTAAAGGCCTGAAGCCACAAATACATTTTGAGGGATTGTTTAAATCCCTCCACAGTTGTGCACTCCTGAAGCTGGCAGGGTAGAGAATTCCAAAGGGTAGGGGCAGCATATTCAAAAGCTCTTGCCCCTGATGTTTTTAAGCACACCCTTGGAATCTCTAGCAACCTCTTGTCAGCCAAGCGGAGAGATTGTCCGGGCTGTAGAGAACTAGGAGCTCTTTCAAGTAGTCAGGGCCCAGTCCATGTAGGGCTTTAAAAGTCAGCAAGCCGACTTTAAAGGTGATCTGCCACTGAACAGGCAGCCAGGGCAGTTCGAGCAGAACAGGCGAGATATGACAGGATCGAGGAGACCCCGTCAATAGCCAGGCTTCTGCATTCTGCACTAGCTGCAAGTGGTGGATTTCAACCCCAGGCAGCACTAGGTAGAGGGAGCTGCAATAATCCAAGTGCGAGGACACAAAGGCATGGATCAAGGTGGGCAAGTCTCCGGATGGAACTCGGTGCCTAATCCTGGCGATATTCCTAAGATGGTAAAAGGAAGATTTGACAACGGCCAATGCCTGTGAATGCAGGGTCAGCCCTTCATCAAAAATTACCCCCTTATGCACCTGTTCAGAGGCCGGGAGTGAAGCTCCATCGAGAAAAATTCCCAAAGGTGCCCCAACTCCCAACCCCTCTATCCAGCGACCCGGATCCACTACCAACACCTCCGTCTTTCCTGGGTTCAACTTCAGCCAGCTGGCATCCATCCACTCCTAGATTTCCTTCAGACAGTTGTTAGAACTGAGACAGCTTCAACCTGGTCGGGTGTGAAAGACAGGTAGAGGTGGGTATCATCAGCATAGCAGTGAAACCTCAGCCCATACCTTCTTACAATGTCTCCGATGGGAAGCATATACACCGCGAACAATATGGAGGAAGCACTGAGCCCTGAGGGACTCCACATGACAGAGAAATGGGAAGAATAAACTCCCGACACCACTCTCTGTGTTCTACCCATGAGGAATAATGTAAACCACCTTAGGACCATACCAGACAGTCCACAGTTGTACCTCAGGTGCCCCAGCAATACCCCATGGTCCACGGTGTCAAAAGCTGACAAGAGATCCAGAAGGACTAAGACAGAATGGCTCTTCTGATCTCTGGCCATCGAGAGATCATTGAACACCTGAACCAGCACTATCTCGGTGCTGTGTCTCTTATGGAAACCGGACTGAAGCAGTTCATAGACATCATGGATGGTCAAATGATCCTCCAGTTGTGCTGCCACTACTTTCTCAATCAACTTCCCCAAAAAGGGAAGGTTTGAGATGGGTCTGTAGCTGGCAGTCTGGGTCCAAAGTAGCTTTCTTCAAGAGGGGTGTCACCACCGCTTCCTTCAGAGAGCTAGGAAACTCTACAGATTCCAAGGAGCACCAGACAATCTGTGCAAGGACTGGACCGATGACATCTATACAACCCAAAATTAGGGATGTTGGTCCGGG
This sequence comes from Neoceratodus forsteri, assembly GCA_016271365.2. Classification (NCBI taxonomy): domain Eukaryota; kingdom Metazoa; phylum Chordata; order Ceratodontiformes; family Ceratodontidae; genus Neoceratodus; species Neoceratodus forsteri. The sequence goes on along the minus strand of CM057449.1, from coordinate 1,110,216,933 downwards.
ATCCAAACTACAGTATGTAGGGTGCACAACCTGGATAATCTGCATGATGTCCGAGAACTCAGGTCGACTGAAGGTACTCCAGGAAAACCGTAGTGTATTGACCTTGGACTGATCAAAAGCAACACCCTTAGAGTGTGTCGGTTGAAGTGCTGCTCTGAAGTCAGCCACCTTATTAGCAAAAAAATGAGCAAGCTCATCGCACTCAAATTGAAGAAAGCTTTCCACACCTGCAGGCAGGCTGGGTGGCACAGTCTGTCTACAGTGCGGAAAAGCTGAGCTGGTCAATTCTGAGCTGCTACAATCTTCCCGGACAGGAACTCTGCCTTCTTACAGGAGATTGCAGATTGATAGGCTTCATAATGGTCCATCAGTCTAAGGTGGTCAGTATCTAGAGCAGACTTGCACTAGCAATGCTCTAACCGTCGTCCTTGTCTCTGCATCTCCCTCATAGTCCCATCAAGCAAAGGGAGAGAGGACGAACTCGGACAGGAGAAATGACATCCAGAGCCACCAAAATGGCTGAATTATAGGCCATCACGAGGGTCTCTGGATCACTGCTTGCTAACGAAAGGGGCGAGAGGTCAAACACCATCAGTAGGCTATGAGAATTAATATCTCATAAAGGACGGTACTTGATCATCTCTACAGGGCTAGGCCTATGAAGGGGGATGCTAAAACTAAACCTCATGGTGTAATGATCAGACCACCCACCTGGTTCCACCCCCAAGTCAGAAGTCTCAATCCCTAGGAGAAAAACCAAGTCAAGGGAGTGTCTGTGTTTATGAGTAGTAGTGGTAACTACCTGTGTGAGGCCCAGAGAAGTCATCAACTGGAGGAAGTGCTGACCGAGCAACACTCCAAATGTCGACCCAGGCGTTGAAGTCACCCAGAACCATCAGTCTGGGTGACTCAAATGCCATGTCGACGATGAAGTACACCACTTCCTGAGGGAATAGCTTCTCATCACAGGGTGGACGATTGATGAGAGCAATCCGACAACCTACACCTGCTACTATGACACACTCAAATGACTTAGCCTCCTCGACTAGTACACTCGTGAGGTTAAGTTCTGTCTTGAAACAGATGGCACCCCCCCCCCACAGTCCGGTCTCGGGCGGTGTATCACCGAGTACCCAGCTGGAGAAAAAGCCTCCAAAATGGGGCCAGAATTCTCATCCAGTCAGGTCTTGGTGATGCATGCCAGGTCCATTGTTTCAACAAGATCTGCAACAATTGCAGTCTTGTTTGTAAGTATTTAGATTGGACTGTGGGGGTTGCCGTCTGTTTTAAGACAGAATTTAACCTCTCGACTATTGTGTCAGTAGTCCCCATAAGATATTATGGGAGTCACTTCAGACCAAACTAGGATTTTTTAGTTGGGACAGGCACAGCACAGTTCCATTTATTAAGTGAATAACAATAAAAGTGAGCAAAAAAAAAAAAGTGTAAAAATACATTAAACATGTACACTATTTACAAGACCTGGTAGTCTCTTAAGATGGGTATTTTTAGGCAGTCTGCTGCAAAAGACAGGAATCTCTCAGGATAACAGACAAGATGGACACCTCCTCTTCATCAAGGCACTCTTAAACAGCTAGTGACATGATTAGTCTTACTTTACATTATTCTGTAGTTTTCAGTACATAATAACAGCTAATGTGTTACTTTAATTATTTTTGTACCTCAGTTGTCTTGTTTTTCATCTGTTTTCAGACACTGGTTACATGCGTGTCCCCACTCAAGTTTAGCTGCCACTCAGTAGGTCAAGAAGCGATGACGTCAGGTTTGGGTAGCGAGACTCAGTTGGTTAGAGTCAAGCGCCATTGTGTTCATGGAGCAAAGCAGTCTCTCTGGGTTCTCTGTGTTAGCAGTCCTTCTAGTTTTGCTAGGTTAAGAAAAAATAAATAAATAACTACTTAGCAATGTAAAAGCCACTGGCACAAATTGATATCTCTCTCTGTTTTCTGCAATCCTGTGTAGCACTTGGTTACTGGGAATGGTACTATTGGCTCACAACATTGAACAACAGTTTCCAAATATTGTTCCCAATCTTGAACAAAGAAACTGCACACTGCATAGCCTCTAACTACAACATTCTCCTCAACATCTCTATCTATGCTCCAAAACAGAAGCTGCACAGTACTTTTCATTCCTGCTCAACAGCAACTGTCTGCAACAAATGCGATCCCCACACCACTCCAAATGTCACTCCACTCCTGGACAAGACAGCCCTTCATACTATTGTGACCCACACACAGAAATACCATTTTGATGGGGCATAAGCTGCCTTTTCTCATTGTCACAGTGTAGCGGGCCTGTCCTGGTTTCATTTTTTGAGGGGGTTGCTGGCAGGGTGTGGGTCAGGTCTGGAGAGTGATCGGACTTTGGGGGGTGTTGGTACGCCTTACAAGGAAAGTCAGTGGGCTCGGCAGTGACTGATATCGGCAGCTGAACACTTTTTCAATGCCAGTGGCTGAAAATATATTTCATTGGGGTGAAGTGAATGTTTCTGCCCTTGGGGGGGGTGAGAGTAGTCGCTGACAGCGTTGCTAGTACAACAGCCAAAATTACTGTACCTAGTGACCAAGCCACAATGGTGGTAAATCCCAAAGTGCCTTGTTTCCTGAGCACATCTATAAAAACAAAGGTGCACGGTTCCCTGAGTGTATCTATAGAAATGAGGGTACTGTACTTGCTACAAGAAAGGAATTTACATATTTGCCATAAGAAAGACAGGTGAATAAATGGTCCATCCTTATTAGGGTAATGTTGCATTTGTTTGTTCCGTGGACACCATATGTCATCACAAACAACCCAAGGACAGAGCCCTGACATGTGTGATTTACTGTGATGGTCAGAGGATAGAACTTGCATCTTAGCCAAGCGGTGTTTTGTGTGTGGGTTGATCAAACTTTACTTAGCAGGGCTGTCTTGTCCTATACCCATATTTTTAGGAAACATTTGTAGTGAGTGACACCAGTGTGTTTTAGCTGACTGGCTGTAATCCTGCAGGCTACAAACTAAAGTGATACAAAGCATAATCTGTGTCTGGCTATTTAATATCTTTTTGGATCTGTTCAGTTTTATTTTTTATTTATTTAAGATCTGGAAACAATTTTTAACCAGAAGTTCTTTTACAAAGGTTCCATGTCAAATTACATAACAACAATTAAAACTCAAGAGTGTGCGACAAAAGGACAAGTAATGGAACATCAGTTGTGGGATTATGTACAGTCATTATAAAGTCATAATAAATTACATAATCAGTATATCGTTACGTGGCAGCAGTGATCACAGTCTAAGTAAGTGCTCAAGTATACACAAGCACCCTAAAAGTTAGGGTTTGTCATCAGCGATTAGCTTAAGTGTAATGCAAGCACATGGAATGCAGGAGAGAAGGCAAAGTGGTTGGGCCTGGGAGGGGGGTGGGGCAGGTCTAGTGCAGAGAAGACATAAATGGCTAGGGGATGGAGAATGAAGTTGATGTTGTTACTTCATGTCCAGGCAGTGAAGTGAGGTACAGCCAAGCCAGAATTTGGGAGAGGGGACCAGAGTTGCACATATATAGTGAAGGATTAGGTTTCATGGACCAATCATAGTCACTAGTACTGACAAGGTGGAGCTTTAAATCCTTTTTAAATATGTTAATACATTTTAGCATTGGCTAGTTCAGCAGGGTGCTTATTGCGCCACTGTGGGGCTCTGTAGGCAAAAGACCACTGTACAAGTGAGGTTCTCCTGAAAGGGGTTTGGAGTGAGCGATGAGCTTTGCCTCTGGTAAATTGCTGAGACTGGGAGAACTATTATAAATTGAGGGTGGCTAGGGGGAGAGGCCTAACAGTGCCTTTTTCCCAGGAGACAGACATGGTACTTTGCCCGCCTTATTAGTTTGAGCCAGTTTGTCTGTGCATACAGTTGACACATATGGGTGAGTTTGTCTGCACCCAGGGCAAGATGGCATGCTTTGTTTAGAGCAATTTCTACATGTTAAGAGCCATTTAAGAGGCAGCACTGTATACAACCAACCCACAGTCGATCACAGACAAAACAGAGCTGGTGATTATGAGGTGCAGGGCTGTAGGGGTAAGGTAATGTCTGTCTCTATATAGAATGCCTAGCTTGGCATTAACAGTTTTGACTAAATGGTCTCTGTCAGTGATGCAGGAGAGGGTATCATCTAGATGCTCCCCAAGATATTTAAATGTATGAACTTGTTCAAGATCCTCATTCATTTTATCAATGATGTTCAGCTGGAATCTTTTCCTGTTGGCATGTGGGCTAGAGAACAGCATTGTCTTTTTTTTTATAGTTGAGTAGTAGCGTGTGACTATTAAACCAGTTCTCTAGCTGGTGGAAACTGTTTTTTAGGTCCTTGGTAAGTTACTTCAGTTGAGATTTGTGGCTGACGACAATGGTATCATCAGCTTAGCGTATGATCCATGCAGGACGCAGGTAGAGTGTTTAAAAATAGGCTAAACAGCAGGGGACCCAGGAGGGGCCCTTGAGGAAACCTTAGAGAGACCCTCTTAGGGCTGGACAGGGCTAAGCCAATTTTGACACATTGAGTTCTGCTAGAGAGGTACTCTCTGAACCATGCTAAAGAGACAGGTGACAGCACAAGTACTAGTAGTATTTACAGTAATAGCTGATAGTTAACTGTGTCAAATGCTGTCGTGAGGTCTATGAAAATTGACCCCATTAAATGTCCACTGTCAACCGCCTCATTAATGAGGCTTGAGAACTCAATCACGGCAGTAGAAGTACTGTGACATTTGAGGAACCCATGTTGTTGGGGGCACTGTAAGTTGTATTTTTGAAGGTATTCATTCAGTTGGTCAGACACTATCTTCTCTAAAACTATAGACAGTAGTGGAAGGATGGAAATGGGTCGGTAGTTGGATGTATTAGAGTAATCCCCACTTTTGTGGACTGGGGTGACCAGGGCCATTTTCCAGAGGTTTGGGAAGGTGGCCATGCTGAGGGATTTATTAAAGAGTTCAGTACTGGGAGCCATTACTTTCTCCTGTGCGTGAGCCACCATTTTCATATCAATGTTATCACTGTCCATATGAGTTTTGTAAAGTATCCTTTTTACATATTTTTTGGCATCCGAATAGGTTACTTGTTTGAAATAGAATTGCGGGGTATTTTTTTATCAGGCAGGGTGTGGGAGTTGGGGGGTTGTGGCACTGGTGTGACTTGTGAAGTCAGGTAGTCAGCAGGAAGGGTACCACTCAGGTCTGTAAATGTTGCATTGAAAGTGTCCGGTATGGTGAGGTGGTCATTTGTAAGCTTACCATTTACATTAAGCAGCAAAAATGGTGATATGGAGTCTTTCCCGAGCAAGTTTTTAATATTATCCCAGAAACTTTTGCTGTTTCCCTAGCTACGTTCCAATTGTGTCTTGTAGTAATTTGCCTTGCCCAGCCTAATTTCATTGGTACATTTGTTTCTAGCAGCCTGGTATTGTAGGAAGTCATGGGCTACCCCAGTGGCCTTTGCTTTGTGCCAGAGGTAGTCACGATCCTTCATTTCTTTCAAGTAGGGACCCAGTGATCTACCCATTTTGTTTCCCCCTTATTGTCCTCTTTCTAACTGAGGGCAAAGATGTCACAAGCAGTGTTAAATCTAGCAATAAAAAAGTCTGAGGCTAGGTCAATATCCTATAGGTTGTCTGTGGGCGACCAGCTGATCAGAGATAGATATGTTTTGAAGGAGCTAAAGAGACCTTTTTGGACCCTCCTGGTAATGATTGATGGGGCTGCTTTCACCATTTTGTTAGACCATGTACAAATGACAGGTGAGTGGTCACTCAGTGCACCAGGGGATACTGTAATCCCAAATATCCTCGAGGGAAGGGTGGACAGAATCCAGTCAATAAGAGTACTACTCCCTGTTTTCTAGTCTATTTTAGTTGGCCCTTCGACCAACTGGGTGAGATAACCACTGTTAATCATATCCTTTTAGGTGGTAGATTCTGGGAAGAGCCAGTTTATATTGCAATCCCCTACCAAAAGCAGCTCATTTTTCTACGTTAACCAATTACTTTTTCCAGACCAGCTTTAGAATTTCCATGTGGTAGGAAGACTGTGATAATAGTGAGAGACTTGCTCTGAGCCCCTAGAAACAACTTTATGACCAGCATTTCAAAATCACTTGTTTTCTGGGTAATAGGGAGTACGTGTCCCTGGAGGTTGTTTCTAATGTAGATAAGACAGCCACCGCCCCTTTTACGAGTTCTGTCCTGGCTAAAGATAGAATACCCTATAAGAAGGATAGCAGGGTTTGGCACTCTAGTGGAGAGTCAAGCTTCTGTAAGGCAGATAATATCGGGCCTGTGTTGAGTGACCCAGGCCTGGAAATTGGTAAACTTTGGCATGAGGCTACCGATGTTCAGTACTGCAATCTAATTGCCCTTGTTTCCCAGTACTATTTTGTGCCATTCGTTGTGGTCCCAGGATAGGGTATATGTTTCCCAAGAGCAACAACAGAATTAAGGCAATCTTCTTAACACTCATGTTAAGGGGACTGATAATTTCTTTCCTTAGGTGTTATGATTTTAGGGGTTTTGATACTTTCAACCTTACTGTTACAGGCATTGAGAAGCAGGTGTTGGGAGGTATTTGGCTCGGCTGCTGCGCACATTTTTTGTGAGGAGGCAAGTAAATAAAATCACTACTGGGGGGGTATTGTACGCTGTGCTTGAGTAGAGCCACAGGGAGGGCATTTCATTTGCAGGTTGCCATGAGCATAGCGCAAGATTTCGATGGAACTCAGTATCTGAGTGATCCCCACTAGCAGTAACATTGCTACAAGTCTAGATAATGGGGAGTATTTTTCACTGTAGTAAATCTACTACTGGGGGTGTTTATAGTGCAGGCGCTATAGTGATAGAATACTATAGTTCAGTGAAATCTTCAGTTTATTTGTTTATTTACTTTTTGATTACCAAGTAAGTGCTCTAGACAAAGAAATTGCCTATTTTCAGTCATGACCCAGGACAGTTACAGACATAGGTAAAAGCACATCACATCACAGTGATTACTATTACATAACACAGACTTGGGTCAAACACATTACAGTATAGACAGGCATGGTAATACCTACTGTACATGAGAAATCAGACATTACATTAGACTGTCCATAGATAAAGGGGAATACACAATACAATTTCAAGAAGATAGACCATATGGTCTAAGTAAATAGAGAAACTATTCCAGACAGACTCGCAGTGGGATACCTCACAGCCTGTCCTTGCCTGCTATTTAAAAGTGGGCGAGAGTGATAAGTGCCTAAATATGTGCTGAAGGGGCATGCAAAGGAAGCCTAAGTAGGTGTCGTCCCCAGGGGCTGAGTGGCAAGTGCACCTGTCAGAGGCCATGAGGCTGGTACGGAGCTCATTTTTAAAGATCAGGTGTGTAGTTACCAATGGCTGCAGCCCTGTGGGGTAATGTTTGGATCCACTTGGAATGTGCAATGAGATGGAATTGGGAGGCCAGTGGCCACTACTGGTGAGGAGTTATAAGGTGCTAATGTGAAAGTGGGGAGATAGAAAAATTCATGCCTTATCATATGACCAAGTCACGTGATCATGGTGATTTATAAATTGCAGCACAGCCCGGTGGGGGGGTGGAATGTGGGGCAGTCAACGTGGTAGCAGTGATGAGACAACATCACTGAGCTGCCTAGTATGCTCAGAAGTGCTCCGCCACAGTTTCTGCTGTACCTGCTGTTTGTCAGCTCGAGGGAGAGTCCCGGGCAGCATTTGGAGCTCAAATTAATTTTGTTCTGAGAGAGCTGCAAGATAAAGAGGTGGGGGGTGTAAGGAGATATTCTGGGGGAGGGAATGATATAACAGGAGACTGAGGATGGGAGGGGGAGAAAAAGGGATTTCAGTGAGTGAGGATTAAGGTGAAGGAGGAAACAAGTGAAAATTATTGTCCTTTCCCTGGCATCCTGGGGCTACACTTTCTCCTATAGCCAATGCACCAGAATAGGCAAGGTCAGAAAAAGGGCAGTAAATAGCAGAAAATAACACACTATGCAGCAATACTTAAAATCATACAGAAAACGATGTAGCCCAGCTGCATTCATGCAGACATTTGCCCAGCAATAAAGCAACTTACGCTATAAAACAGTTGTGGAGCAGAAGAAACAGACTAAGTAAAATGCTGCCAATTTCAAACACCGCTGAGCTGCCTAGTATGCTCAGAAGTGCTCTGCCTCAGTTTCTGCTGTACCTGCTGCTTGTCAGCTCGAGGGGGGGGGTCCCAGGTGGCATCTGAAGCTTGAATTAATTTTGTTCTGAGAGAGCTGCTGTTTGCCAGCTCAAGGGGAGTTCTGGGTGGCATCTAGAGCTTGAATTAATTTTGTTCTAGGAGAGCTGCTGTATGTCAGCTCGGAGGGGGGGGGTCCCAGGCAGTGTCTGGAGCTTGAATTCATTAGCAGATTTGAGAGCTGAAGAATCTGTGTGCCAGCTGTGCTGCTTTATGCAGGAAAAGGTGATGCTGGTTGGAAATCAAGTGTGCGGTGGCCATTCAAGGCACTTTAGTGTAGCAAGGAATCAATGTTTGTAGTCAGGCAGCAGGTCAGATACACACAAACACAAAACAGAAGTCTATGATTGTGTTACTTGAGATTATTGTTGTTGCTCCATGAACCACTGTTTACTTATAGAAAACCCCGTTTTAGAAATACCTACACAAACTTAATCAGGAAACCAAAGAAGATCAAAGCGCATTGCACAATAAGTGATTTCCTAAAATAGCTGTACTGGCATTGCAGGGCACAAGGGACATGGCACACTAGTAAAACTAGGACACTCAAAAGAAAGAGACAGAAATACATAATTATACTTATCTTTATTTAAAAGTTAAACCACAAAGGAGGAGACACTGAAAACATCTGCAGGATGTCCCCCGGCATGCTGCAGAAAACAATAGCTTAGGCTCTAGAGGCACACTTACTAATTCATACGTGACATCATCACTAGGGGCAGATACAGAGCTCTACGGTGAAGCAGATTGTGAGGAAAGCGCACTTATGTGAGCCACAAAAACGCCAAAATTAATGCAGATTCATAACATTCCGAGCAATTTCAAGATGACTACATGGCTACAATGGACACACAAGCTGCAAATGTGAGTGCACAGCCGACAGGTAAATCATGTCAGCAGCTCTTTAAGAGACTTCAGGATGGTGCTGTTCTTTCACACACATAACAGAATGGCACTCCCCCCAGAACATAACAGGGTGGAGCTGATCACTTCACCAGAGTGGTCTCTCAAATGAGTGGGAGAGCTGCTTTTTATGGGGACCAACTCAGAAGGCTTCTCCCATAAAGGGCTCTCAGTCCCACCTCCATTAATAATTAACTGGATAAATGTACATATAACTACAGAAACAATACATGAGCAACAATAGTCGGTGCACTGAAGTATATTATCTAGGTTCACAGTTACATTCCGATGCAAAAAGGCTTTTAGACACAATAAACCTCATAAACTGGCTAATTGCCTACTTTGCATATAGGTCCCACCTCCTTAATTTGGGGCTCACTTGAGTGAGGTTTTCTAGTATTCACAGGTCCTCCTTTATAAGGGGCACAGATCAGCCTGCCAGCTGCTATGCAGAGAATACAGAAAGGAGTGGCTGGAGCAGCTCACAGCTTAGAAAACAGCAGCACATAGCTCAGAGAACACAGGCCTCAAATACTTCTAGTTTCCCTTATTTCACTTACTCGGACATTACAGACATGCTGAAGTCAGCAAAGGACTGCAGTTTAATGTTACTTAAAGTTTCCTTTTTTATCTAGAAAGTATTTTATATGCAAGCAGCCCAATGTGAATTCCTGTTTCTCCCTGAGTTTTGTCTCCCCTTTCTACAGTATCTCAAAGGTACAGCAGTGTGACTGAAACAGGTTAACTCAGGTTTCCTCTTAGTTAGGTTAAACAGCTTTACTACAACAGTGTTTTAAAATGCAGCAGTTTGTCCTGTTACTTAAACTGAGTATATGTGTAATGACAAGATTATGAAGGAATACTTTCCACCTTGCAAAGCAGATCGCAACCCAGCAGGGCACAGCATCCATTACACTCAGCCTATCCTAGCTCCGTTCCTGTCTCCATGTCTGCACCCAGAAGCAGGCTACAGAAGGCTCATGCACAGTGCCAGGAAGCATACCACAGCTCCACTCACAGAAACAGGCATGCACGTGGTGCAGCGATGAAGGGAAACACCTCCAACTCCAGGGAAGAGTTTGTAAACATAGAACCAGGACATAAATAGCAGCTGTGACTCACAAACAGCTGAGTCTTGAACACTGGTAGCATTTGTCACTTTTACAGGCTTTTGCTTAGATGACTGAAACAAGGAACCCAGGGGAATTGCTTATAACAACTATAAATGCATTCTTTCACTTGATACAGCCCTGGATACATTAACAGCTGCTGCTGCAATGCAAGTAGGAAATGGGGGATGTTTACACTTATAAAAGTGCAAACACTGCTAAAAAATAACATTTACATTTCTTGTTTCTCCTCACATCTGAATGCAGTGCTTGCCGTGGTGACACCAGCTGAACTACAGTGAAGCTTTGCAGCCACAGGAAGGTTGGGGAAGAGTGTGTTTGTTTAAACATGGAAGTGGGTTAATAGTGCCTCCACCAAAGGAAGTGCTCCTCTTAGCACAAGAGTATCTTTAAAGGGGCAGACCAGAATAAACTCAGTTAATTCATATTACAGCCTTAACCAGATGCAGCTGTGGCCACATAACAGAGGGTAACTTTAAAAAAAGAATGCTTCACTCCATTATGTGCACCTTAAAGGAGCAAGCCAGGATTTATCCCACAGATTTCCTATGGTCATTAAATAAGGGAAACAGAGTGGCACATCATAGCACATAATAACACTGTATTTGGGCAGTTAGCAGTACACTGCTTTTATGCAGTAACATGTTATAAACCAGCTAGCACAACGGACTTAGCTTTAGACTTTACTTTTGTGATCACAGGCACATGCTCTACCATGCTATAAGACATGGCATAGGCTGCATGGAAAAGGAGGGATAGCAATGAACAAAGACAGAAGCCAAAGGAAGCACAGATGGCTAAAAAGATAAGCATAGGCACATGGGGAGATACACAGAGGGTGGCCAGTCCTCCATGCACGCTCCAAGCAGACAGGTCTCAAACACAAGAGGGAAAATAGAGTCACAGACAGCAGGGAAAGAGGAAAAATTGCAGCCAGCCATAGCACCAAAATGGGGGAGGGGATCCCTTCTTTACAAGTCAACACACCTCTTGGAGAAACAGCTGCAGCCATATATTTATTAATAGTAATTAACACTATTGAAGTGGCATGTGCAACAGGGAGAACTTGTTAGTCACTTCAGGCCCCTGCACCCCCTTCCAGTGAGAGGCATATTATATCCCTTGTGCAGCCCAAGGGAACGATGTACCTCCAAAGCTGGTACCCAAGCCCCAAGAGTGGGGAGGTCATGTGGCTGGTTGGCAAGCGACCACCCCATCTGTTGTTGCTGCACCTGCAGGCAAGCCCAATGAGGTTGGATCATGAGACCTCTCCCAACCCGAGTCTAGGTCTTGCATCTGACAGACTTCATGTCAACCAGGAAAGATGAGCTCTTTGGAAGAATTTGACTCATTCCCATTGTTTCCCTTGTATTATCAGTCCGAGAGACTCCCGCGTCGCTATGTTGCATGTCTGCGGCAGTTTGTATTCTATGCTAGCCTATTTAGTTTATCCCTTTGGAGGAGGTGAAAAAAAAAAGGAAAAACTTTTGAGGGAAAACCAGTAAAACTCACTCCCCTATCAATTGTGTGGTCACCCTCATTGGGTCAGCAGGTTCCTGCTCTACCCTGGCTGACCATAACCCTGCTTTTACGAGCGCAAGTGGGTGCAGGTTCTGAAGAGGGAGGGAGGCCGAAGTGAGGGGGAGCTGCTGGCTTCAGCTCTTTGTAACCTCTCACTCTTTGCCCCTCTAGGTGCCCCACAGGATGCCAGGGCTAAGCCCCCACCCCTAGGGCAGAACCCTACTAGTCTACACATTGCAGGGGATGGGACACAGACAAAGGGATGTCTGCTGCAATGCTTTGGGAGACGTTGTATTGTTTTACAAACATAGAAAGAGTGGCACCAATGTAAGCTGCAAAACTCATTTATTAAGTGACAAGTATGAAAGTATAAAAGGATATCCTGTGAATAGAGTGAATCAATTTAAGCTAGTCAGTCTGGGTGAAGTTAAAATAGCGATTGTCAAATGCACTATGTGTTCTTTATAGCGCATTGTAAGTTCAGGGATTTCCTTTCAATAGACAACACTTGTTTTATGCAGTACATAGGGATTTTTTATTTGGACCAGTTCCAAGCTGGATGTTTGGTGCAGCGGCGAGAGTCACCGTCTTTGTAGCTGGTGGACCTGGCTTTGGGACATACTGTTTTTGCTTTGAACACCCATTTCCCTTCTCCCCCTGCCAACTGCTGTCCCCCCCCCCTTGGGAGTAGCCCCCCTCCTGAGTTTTCCCCTATTCCTCAATGTCCCCCTCCCGGTGATAGTTATTTTAGAGATGGGGTGCAGGGAGCAAAGTCCACTGCAAGGGGGCATGGGAGGCATAGCCCCCACATAAAAATCAGTACATGTCAAGCCCCTTAGAAAACCTGGCCACCCATCGCTGTTTGTGCACTGCACTGTAGTGCTCATTGCCGTTTTGACTTTCGGCGATGTGAGCTCGCTGTTTTTGTCAGCACTCTTTTTGACTCACTGTTATCACATAGAAACATATAAAAGTACTCACAGACAGGCTAAGCAAAAAATCAAAAGCAGCAGCAGCAGAATGAAGGGATACTGTGTCCCCTAACCAGTTTTGCCCAGAGACTTTGTCAGAAGGAGTGTGATGTTTGTTGCTCACATATTTTTTGACTGGGCACAGTGTGGGTTACTTGTGAAGCATCTTTGTTTCAAATAATTTGTATTGTCTTAGTAGTCCCTCATACACCTGGACACACACACACACACACACACACACACACACACGTACATCTTGGAGAAAAGGCTGCAGTCAAATGAGGGTGTACTGCAATCCCCCCAAGTCCAGGTCTTGCAGTCCCACAGACTTCATGCTAACAAGGGAGATGAGATGTTTGAAAGAATTCTACTCATCCACCTTTTTCTGCTTGTATCATCAGTCTGAGATACTCCCAAACTGCCACAGGATGATTGCAATATGACCCTCCAAGCAGCTCACTTCAAATGTTTCTCCAAGAGACCTGATAGAAAGAGTCCAACAAGAAGTCTTATCCATTATCCCACATATGCACACCATCCTTGGCATAAAGTCCCTGGTTGGAGGTGTTAATGTTCTAGTGCCGAACCACATTTCCCCCAATGGACTTCACAAATGGGTGCATTTCTCTGTTGATGCTTATGCATGCTTTGAACGTAGCTTTAAAGTCAGTTGCATGCTGCCAGTGAAGCTGCTGAATGATGTGAGACCAAATTATCTTTGTCTTTGGTCATCATCCGTTGATGGACTACAAGTTCTGCTTCATCCTCAGGAGCAGATCCATTGTTTTTGGAGTCCCAAGTCATTCAAGCCCAGATAAATTTAAGGATGTCTGATGAACTCCCATGACCAGCCTCCCCAACCAGCCTAAGGAGAAGTTCCTCCCAGCACATGCCTCTCTTGCCAATCCAGTGAATCTGCACCTTCTGACATGAACCTATTGGTTCTTCCCCCAGGCCAATGTCCAGCTCTTTCTGCTTCCCAGTAGATGAAGGAATGTTTGCAGGCCCACACTGGAGCCATCAAGGAAACCTGGAAAACACCAAGACAATTTTAAAGCAAATGTGGGCAGACATAACATAAAAAACACTTGAGACCTCCACCACCCTATGGCCTGGATCTCACCATCCATGAGCCCCTGGATCCTGGTGGTTGTTGCCACCCCAGTCCTAAAGGACTAGGTGTTGTACTCTTTTGCATTCAGTCCTGTTCCCTGGACCATCAACTCCAATATGTTTCTGAACTGATAGGCTGTCACGGGCTTGCAATTTACATGCCATAAGAACGCCTCGCCCTTCACCAAGTAGAAAGCCACATAAGGGGCCACCAAGGGTTTTATGTCCCACGCTGACCTGGCTGAGGCCTTCACTATACCCCAGCAGCCCTTCTGTTTGGTTTTGCTCCAGTGCAGCCAGACAAAGATCCCTTCTGGGGTAGCTTTGACATCCGAGTACTCAAGGCTCTCTGTAGCCCCAACTTGTGCAGCTTGCACCAATTCTGAGACCCAGAATGCCCCACAGAATGCCAAAGCAAGTGCAGTCTTAAACAAAGTAGCCTAATATGCAGACCAACAAACCACTGTGAGAGCTGTCCACACCTGTTCGAGGATCACCGGTGTAATAGGGTGCCAAGGATCCAACCATTTGGTATGGCCTTTACCCCAACTTTCGAGGACCTTCCGAACCTTGAAGGAGTGAGTGGCATCCATGAAACCCCAAACTCAGGAAAACCATGACAGGCCTGCCAGATGTTGCCTCACCACCCTCGGTGTTAGGCCTCATTATTTGGCTTCCATGATATAGCTGCACAGTTGGTCAACTGGTATGGGCCAGCTGTTTGGCCATCCCACCTCTGCTCAGACTGCATGGTAATATTCCATGCTGCACCAGTAGGCTGTTCTGGTCCAGCGAACAATAACATTACCTACAGTAGCAGCCACAGACACTGCCAGATAGTTCCTGAAATTTCTGTGGCATTTCCAGAAATATCTCCTGCTTTCTGCGTTTCCACAGTAGGGGCAGCAGAGAGAAACTCTTCAGAAATTTCACGAAATATCTGGAAATAGCTGGCAATGTCTCTGGCTTCTACTGTATACACTCCCAGATCTCAAGATCACCACCTTCCACAGAAATGGCGGGACTGATTGTGGATTCTGTTCTGCCACTGAGCCAACTCCATGAACTTCTGCCACTGTAAATGAGATAATGCATCAGCAATACTATTCTCAATGCCAAGAACATGCACAGCTTTAAAATGGATATTCAGCAACATGCATTTCAGGACAAATATCCTCCTGAGGTCACCCAATGGACCCTTAGCCCCCAACTTTCTATTTTCTGTGTGTACCACCACCATGTTTTTGGACCACAAGATGATCTTCTTGTCCCTTAGTCTAGAGCCTCATATATACATAGTGCCACTACAATTGGGAAGAATTCCAACATGGTTATCTGTTTGCTGAGCCTGGCAGCTGCCCACATGGAGGGCCATTCTGCGGCACACCATTCACCCTAAAAGTATGCCTTGAAACCTAGTTCTCCTGATGTGTCTCTGAACAGTTCCAGCTCCTGGCTGTCCACTGTCTCTGACCACAATGATACACCATTAAAACGGGCAACAAATGTCTACCACACCTGCAAGTCCTCACAGAAACCCTTCATGACTCAAATGTAGTAATGAGGCTTCCAGGTGCCTGTTTCCAGCTTTGCCATCTGCCACAAGAAGGTCCTCTCCATGGGGATAACCCGGCAGGTGAAATTGAGGTGCTCTGCTTTTTGCTGTGGCTCCTGTAAGGTTATGTTTTTCACCACTATTGCTATGCTTGAAAGGTCCCTCAAGGAGTCAGTCCTATTGTAGGGTAAACAACATTCCTGTCTCACCACGTCAGTCTCCACTCCCAGGAACATCATAACTGAGGTTGGTGCTTCAACCTTCCAGGGGGTCAGGGGTATGCCAAAGAGACTGCACAATGCCATGAAGGTGGCAAGTGTTTTCCTACAGGCTGGAGAATGCCCCAGTCCAACGAGCAAAAAATTGTCAAGGTTGTGAACAATCCCATGATTCTTGGATTCTTGTGCTGTTACTCAGTGCAGGAATGTACTAAAGCCCTTGAACATTATGCAGGGTACGGAGCAGCCCACAGGCATGCAGTTGTCTCCATAGTATTGACCCTCAAATTTCATCCCAAGCAAGTCCCAGTCAGCCAGATGAACTGTCAATAGTAAGGATATTGACTGTATGTTCTCCTTGGCCATCAGCATATGCAGGCCTACCACTTGTACTGCCTCAACCACTCTGTTAAATGATGTAAATTTAACAGCCATAAAGTATGGATCACTGGGGTCATTGACTGAATCACCTCCTGAGTGCAACAAGAGCTTGATCATATATAATTTGCCTGTGGCTTTCTTTGGGACCAAGTCAAGTGGAGACAGCTTGAGATTTGACAGAGATGGAGAGGGGTAAGGGCTGCTCACCCTGCCCAGCCACAACTCCTTTTCCAATTTCTCCTGAACCAGTTGCAGTTTGCCTCTAGTGGTTTTCAGATTCTCTGCCTTGCATCCCCAGGCATAGACCAGTGTACAGGATTCTGAAGTCCCCTGTGAAACCTTCCACCAAAAGGTGAACCACCTGCAGGCTGGCCTTCATGGGGCATGTTAAACTTCTTACAGAAGGTACAGTTACCTCCCTTCTGGGGCTTCGTAAGAGGTGCAATGCACAAGGGGATGGAATTGTCCACAAGTGACACATTCATGCTGAATCCTGCCATTGCTTTTAGAGCAACTTCCCTTGCTGAAGCTATAACAAATCTATGGGAAGGACTCAGCTGTTTCCAACTGCTGTTGCTGGGGTGCCTTGATGGGTAATCATTGTCTGTGGGGAGCACTGGCAGTGTCCAACTGCTGTTGCTGGGTTGCCTTGATGGGTAACCACTTTCTGTGTGGATGATCCCCCACCATGCATAGCTTCAACTAGAACAGGCATGTCCATGATGTCCCGATCTAGTGACGAGTCATTCTACATCAGACACCTGAATTCCTCCTCTTATTCTAGCCATGCCATCCCCCCTTGTGCCTGCAGGACAGAATGATCTTGTTCAAATAATTTAACAGGTTGACACTTTTCTCAGTGGTCATTTGACCTATTCTGCTGGTAAAAACTATGAACTCCACCAGCCAGTTATCAAAGGTGTACTCCACTTTCACTTTCTTCTTCTCCCGGTCATCTTTTTTTTCTCTTTGCTGTCCTCCTGCTCACCTGAGTGGTTGAGCAAGGAAAACATGTCCACATACTTACAATTTCAGATCTGCTTCTGGACCCTGTCCATCATGTGGGACCCCACTAGTTTCACCACGCTAATGTAGTTACCCAGGAGGGCCTACACAGCCACTTTCTGTGGCGCTGTACTGCTGCTTGCAGTGCCTGTGGCCACTTGGGCAGCCCTCCCCCTTGCTGATGATTCTGGACAGAAGTGGCAAACCTGATCATGATATCCATGAACTTGTCCAGCTTCTCATCTGTGGTGGAAGATTTTGCAGTGCCAGGCTTCTTAGGGGTGGGGCTGAGTGGGGCTGGATCTACTGAAGCTGACTTAGGCATGGGAGGGAGGTGTGTCCCACCTCTTCCACATTTTAATCCATGCCTGAAGGTGCCAATTTCTTGCATTTTTGGGCTTGGCCGGAGGAGGCACCTCATGGGGTGCTCCACTGAAAACCCATATTATTATGTTTTTGAACTCCTTATCAGAAAACTCTGAAACCCCCATCTTGGACTTACCTTTCCTGTATACCTACACTGGAGGTGCTGCTGACTCTTTCACTGGCTGCTTTTACTCCTCCTTTGCTTGGGTCTCTTTTGGAGTGCTGATCCCCTCTTGGCAGGCTTCTAGTCATTTGTCTCCATTCTTTTCAAACAACACCCTCAGTTGTGCCTCTTCAGATGCAGTCGCTGCTGCCTTCTTGGATGGGGGCTTGCTCTTGCTGAGCATTGTACAGGAGCTGCAATGACAAAACTACATCCCCCATTAATTTTCCATTGTCCTGCAAACAAGATGCTTTGGGAGAGGGCCTTGCCATGGCAGTCTGGGTTTCCACCAATGCTCCCCCATATGCCCAGCAAAAGTTGTATATGAGGTGCTATAAATTAAATCATATTAACTTGTATACTCAGATCACAACTTTGTTCTCCCACCTCTCTATTATTTATGCACCACGCTTCCCTACCACAGAGCCCCCAGTTGACTGCCCTTGATACTTCTTTCAAAGTGCATGCACAACTAGGCACAGTGCTATCGATGAACCTAATGAAAGAAATTGAGAAACCTATCAATGGGAACCCACACTTCAAAATAGATGGCAGATGATAGCCAGGGAGTGGCTACCAATTTGAACCACTACATCTGTCTCTAACTTGCTTCTCAATAGCTGTTTGTTCCCATTTTGTTACATTACAAGTCAGTATGGCTGTAATGACAATCATGCCTTCAGGTACTTACAACTTACTCATGTTATCACTTGTCATATGGGGCCTATGCCATGGATCGAAGCACAGGGATCCTTCTTCCTCTATCTAGTAGATACAACCACCCAACCCCACTCCATTTCTCAACTAGATCAGGCCCTCTTTGACAAGCTTCACCCAGCATTGGATGGGTCCTGCTCCAATTGGATGGATGCTTTTCCTGACAAGTGCTTTAACTGGGTTAAAATTTGGTCAGACCTCCATACCTTTATCACCCATGATAAAATTCACTTTACACAATTTCAGATCCTCCAGAGCTTTTATTAAACCTCTCATAAGCTAGCTAAAATGTGTAAACTGCAAACTAATACTTGTAGTACCCGTTGAGGGTCATCCAAAGGTACTTTACTACATATATTTTAGCATTGTACCAAAGTTCAAAGTCTATGGCAAATAATAAAGGACCGGGTAGACCCTCTTCTTGGTCTTTATGACCTATTTACACTAGAAATGTGTATAATTTTTGACTTTAATGGCATCTCAGTGTAGAGAAGGAAATATAACATTGGTATGATATCAATATCTGTAAAACTCAGCACATATCGATGCAATCCACAAAACGTTGCACCCCAAACTGGGTGCACTGTACCATAACCGTGAATGCATCCCATTGCTGGTACACCATGAAACAGTGCAGAAGATGATTCTACCTATTTTTGACTATAGCGATGTAGTCTACAGTGCCGCCCTTAAGTCCACCTTAGCCAGGCTGGATCCGCTGTTCCACTTCTTCTGTCACTTTGCCCTTGACTGTCCCTCAGACACTCGCCACTGTATCCTATACTGCAGCCTAGATCTCCCCTCATTGCAGGACAGGCATCACTCCCACTGTGCCAGCCTCACAGCCAAATTCTGGATGCAGTCCCTTCCCCCATATCTCACCTCTGTCCTCTCTGCGCCCGCCTTCCAGGGCTATGCACTGAGGAATAACCACTTGTGGCTACTGTCTACTCCTGTCATGTCAACCTCAGCAGGCCAGTCTACTTTCATGCACCACATGCCCAAAATCTGGAACTCACTCCCCTCAGAGATCGGAATGCCCCCCGGCTAGTACCTCAAATCACTCCCCAATAAACACTTCTCCTCTATCTGCTCATGCACTTTTGCGAGCCCCTAACTAGGGATCCAGGTACACTTTGCATAAGAGGGTACCTCTGCTATGCACTGTTCCATCTAATTTTGCCCTGTTATATTTACCTTACACTGTAAGTTATCATGTACTTTTACCCGACTGTCATACGAATTGTACATTCTGCCACAGTTTTGTGAATACTTGTATGTGAATACTGTAAAATGTGGATGTGGATGTGTTTATTGTAACTGGTCTAAACATGTAAATATGTAACCTTTGCCTATTATTCCTCTCTCCCCTCTGCCAAGATGCATCTGAAATTGAGCAATAGTCTGCCAAGTATGCCTTCCTGGTAAAACCTTTAAATAAATAAATAAATAAAAATAGTTGGTCCTTTGACATTGGTGGGATCAAGACATCCTTTCCTACAATGAATGGTTAAATGAACTTTTGTTCAATCTAATACTTGAAAACAATTATTTTAAGTATTCATAATTAGCTATTTCATTATGACAAATGATGGAGCAAACTCCACACTCCATATACACTCCCAGATATTAATTGACATTAAGGCTTTGTCCCTGTTTTTCCATGCTGTGCTTCCTTTATTTTGATTTTTATGTAAATGTTATTGCCTTGTTTTGCGACATGCTTATTATACTTCTCTCTGTTGTACTATTGCGCTTACTTATGTACTGTCTGGACATTGTTGCTCACTCCATGTACATAGTTAGGGATATCTGTTATGCATTCAGATTGTGTTGGTATTTTTGTGTGCTTAAATTATAACATTAACTCAATTAAAAAAAAAGGTCATAATATTGTACAACCCATTGCCAGATTTTACATTCCAACTAGTTTTTATTGATTGATGCTGCTTTGAATAAATAGATGGGAGTCTGTATTTATAATGATTTTATTATATGTGTGTTTTTTGTTGTTTTTAAAAAAATGTGTTTGTATTATGGTTTTTATTGTACAGCACCCATTGTCCCAGTAATTGGGTACTTCACAAATAAAATGTCTATCTATCTATCTATCTATCTATCTATCTATCTATCTATCTATCTATCTGTCTGTCTGTCTGTCTGTCTGTCTGTCTCTCTATCTATCCTTCTATCTATGTATGTTCTGCATCTCAAACATTGGTTTCTCTTGTACTGTATATTACCCATTGTCACTTGGAATACTTGACATACAGATTTAGTCTTTGCCGTGTTGGTCCTTATAAGAACAGGCCCAGAAGCAAATAATTTGATACTTTTTATTGGACCAACATAGATATAACAAAAAGAACAAACTGCTTAAGCTTTCGGACCAATTGAGTCCTTCCTCTGAAGCTTGGAATACTTGGAAACATTAGACAAAGTAGGCCAAAGGCACATTAAATAATCCCACACTCCTAGTGAGGTAATTTAAGGGCCATTTGTCAAAAGGTATTTGTCAAGCCCATTTTTGAAGGCCTTGAAAGATGAAGCATTAACCGGTCCCCTAGGCAATGAGTTCCATACTTGTGCAGTTCTGACTATGTAGAAATGATTTCTCTTTTTGGTGTTTACACTTTGGACTAGCAATTGCCTATTGTGAGATCTTAGTTGAAAAGTCTTAATATTTAGCTGAAAACCACACTGTTCCATGAGTTTTTGATTTTTCATGAAGTTAAATAATAATAATAATAAAAATAATAATAGGTCCCCTCTTTCCCTCCTAGTTTCAAGACTAAACAGATCTAGTGATTGCAGTGTATCCTCATAACTCATGGTAGATAGACCAGTGATTGATTTTGTAACTCTTCTTTGGGTTCTTTCTAGTAGGTTAATATCTCTCCTTGGTAAGGGTTCCGTATTGGGGAGCCATAGTCTAAGAGAGGAATAATATATGATTTGTACAACCTCAGTATGTAGTGTTTATTTCTGCTAATAAATTATCTTTTTATTGAGTATGGCAGTCTATTTGCTATTTTTGTTACATACTGGCAATGGTCTATGGAGGATAAGTTCTTCTTACTATTATCTTCACAGAAAATGTTACTTCATATGTGGATGCACAGCCCACTGTGATGAATGCATTAACTGGGTTGCTCATGCACTGCATGTGACTCACTGTTATTATCTCTATAGAAACTGCATTTTGCATGTGGATGCACACAATATGAAACATAGAAACATTTTCTGTGTATAAATGAATGCTTCCTTTGTTTAAAGGGAAGCTGTCATTTACAGGGGCTCCCGCCCCTGCAAACTTTAGCCTCTGGTTTAGCTTTTGTCAGAAAAGTGCTGTTTTTTGTGAGGTGCAAAGTAATTTAATTTAATTTATAAATATCCACTACCCAGAAGTATAGCAGAGGCTTGGGCAGCTCCATTAAGTGTAATGGTGCGGCGCCACACTGTGCATTTCAATGCATATGTATAGAAGCGCGTGGTGCGGCGCCACACCATTACACTTAATGGAGCTGCTCAAGCCTCCGCTATACTTCCAGGTAATGGATTTTTGTAAATTAAATTAAATTACGTTGTGCCTTATGAAAAAAGGTACTTTTCTGCCAAAAGTTTAACTGGAGGCTAAAGTATGAAGGGGCAGGAGCCCCTGCAAACAACAGTTTCTCTTTAAATTAAGACAGTTATTGTCTGTAATAATGCAGCTACAGCAAATGCTTTTAGCCCCATTGTGCCTCTTCATAATAAAACAGCATGGCTCAGCCAAAATTCTGAGCACAGCTGTTAGTAGAGGGAACTGACCTTTTGAAGCAGGCATCACCCTTGACTGCTCCTCTGTGAGAATCAGTGCTGTACTCTGGCCTGGAAAATATCCATCCTTCCTGAGGTTTCAGCCACGCTGGACTAGCATGGGAAATCCATGCTATGTCAGCAATGCAGTCTATAAACCTAGCAAAACAGTGGGAGATGCTTACCCTTTTTTACCCATGCCCTGAGAACCAATGTGTGGTAAAAAATTAGCTGCAGGGGAGTGGCTTGATCCCAGTTAAGTCCCACACTGCTAGGAAACCTTCTTTTTTTTCCTTTTTAATCTAGCTGTTTGACCCCCATCGCTACCTCCCACCTACTTTGGTGATGGGGGGTACATGATGTGGCTGACAAGTGGTTTTCCCCCCCTCAGAGGGGCTCAGTCTCAGGACCTCTTTGTTTCCTACTATTGACCCTTCCAGCAACCCCATACAGATTGCCCCACTCCGTGGCAGGGCTGAGGCAAAGGGCATCAACTTTTCCTCCCCCCCAGAAGACCAACATCTAGGCTCTAGGAGGCCAGTGTGGGTGCTCTGGGTCCATCATAGAGCCTGACAGCTCCATTTTTTATTACTTTTCTCCCCTCCCCTTGCCATGCACATGCAGTGACCCACGGCACCCTCCCTACTTGTTGCTCCCAACTGCACTACCTCCGGGCCTCCACCTGGGGGCAGCCTTGCAGCGGGTGTGGCTGGGTCCTCACCCAGAAGGGGAGAGCTGCCTCACGGCTGCTCAATCCATCTCCCAGCCTCCCCACTGCCAACTCCTGCTGACCCAGGCTTATTCCCAAACCTGGGTCACCAGTGTCTCGCGGTGTGTGGTGTCTAGCACCTCAACACTCAGTGCCACTGGGCCAGCTTCTAGGAAACTTTCTAACCTCTGGTAGCCCCATGCATTAAGTTATCTGCTGACCTTCACCCAGGTGCCATGATCCTGATGCTGGTGGCAACTGCCTTCACAGCAGACTGAGATCAGCAGAAACAAAAACAAGCAAACCCCCAATTTTTATATAAAGCAAACTATGTTGAAAGCCCCATACTAATGCACAGTGCCCATCAGCCAGTAATTAATTGGCTGAATCCTTTTGCAGCTGTTCACCTCTATAAGTTGGGGAGAGATGGGTTTCATGCCAAAACATCTGCAAGGTCTGAAGCAGTGTGACAATCCCCTGCTCACTAACTGGAATGAGTCTACACCAAACAGCATATGCATACCTGATAAAAAAAAAAAAGGCATGGCCTCCCTATGTTAAGCCTGTTGAGCCTGTTTAGTATCATTAATTGATCTCATGTAGGATGCTTCCATTCAAAACTACCTTTTAGTATTAATTTCTCCTCAATGCTTTTCTCCTATACTCTTAACAGTTTAACATACTAACATACTAATGGCCAGCAGATTAGGCCTTTCGGTCTGTTGAGTCTTCTCGAACCTCTGATCCCTAGATGGGTACCAAGGCTCCCCTCCCCCAGGTTCCTGAAACCCCTATCTACCATCCTAGCCCCTCTGGGCCAGGCCATCCCCTGATTCTTCCCCTTTTGGTATCTGTCCCATCCCCTCTTGAAGCCCTCCACTGTAGAAGTCTGCACCAGCTCTCCAGGCAGCGCATTCCACGATTCCACCACCCTCTCCATGAAAAACCTCCTCTTCCTCCTCTTTTCCCCCCTCATCCTTCCTCCTTCCATCTTCAAACCATGTCCTCTGGTGATACCTCCCTCCTTTAGTCTAAAGATCCCCTCTGTGCTTACTCTTTTTATTCCCTTGAGGTACTTAAAGACCTCAATCATGTCCCCCCCATCTCTCCTCTCCTCCAGTGAAAACAGGCCGAGCTTCTCAAGTCTCTCCTCATACGTCAAATCCCCCAGTCCTCATATCATCTTGGCAGCCCTCCTCTGAACCCTCTCCAGGAGCTGTATGTCCCTCTTCAAGTGCGGTCTCCAGTACTGCACAGAGTACACAAGGTGTGGTCTAACCAGACCATTGTATAGTGGCAGGATCACTTCCCTGCTTCTTGAGGTGAACCCACTTGTGATGCATCCCAACATCATGTGTGCTTTGACAGCCGCTCTCCTGCACTGCTCAGAGTTATTCATACTTGCATCCACTATGACCCCTAGGTTTTTTTTTCCCTGTTGAGGCCTCCAGCACCTCCTCACCCAAGGTGTACCTGTGTTTGGGGTTCCCCCACCCAAGATGTAGCATCTTGCACTTGGAGGAATTTAAATTTTATTTCCAGGTGTGAGCCCACCTAACCAGGGTCTCCAGGTCCCTTTGCAGGGCCAACCCTTCTTCTTCCCCCTCAACTACTGCTCTCAACTTGGAGTCGTCAGTGAAGAGATGGCTCCAAGTTGGGAGTAGTAGTTTATTGTTATAAATATGGTTGTGAACTGTGATGACATGATTAATAACCTCTAACTTGTTGTCGCTATTGTTATGTATTGTTTGATGTTTTCTAAAAAATTTGAAAACTGATAAAAAAATTTTATGGCAAAAAAAAAGGCACAGCCACACTATAGCTCTGTCTGAAGAGTGCAGAGATGTGCGGCACTCCATGGCTACCAGAATTCATGGTACGGGAACCAGCTGACCCTTGTCATATCTCTTGACCTCCAGAATATCTGTGAGGCCAATTCTCAGCCCATCCGAAGGCCTGGGCTTCCTGTTACTTGGAAGGTGAATTCCAAGAAGCAGTGAAGAATGTGCACTCAAGAGTTACAGCTAATGCTGTTTTAATCAAGCAACAAATGCTGAGTGGCTTGGTGGCAAGGCCCCCCCAACCCAACAGCAAACAAAGGAATGATTTCCCTCCCAGTTCAGTAAGGTAGCCTAGTACCCAGCTGAACTAGTCAGCCAGGAAGCAATCAAATATAGGGAATTAAGCATAGAAACCTTACCCATGTAAAGGTGAAAGTATGTATCTTCTGATTCCTTCTCACTGCTTGGATGAAGTCCTCTTGGGCCTTCTTGTTGCTGAGATATAAAGAGGGAGGATGAAGTGAGGGGAAGCTGCTGGCTAAGACTGCTTTTAACCCATCCCTGTCCACCGCCTCTAGGTGCCCCATACCCTGAGGGTGGCCCCAGTGGTTCCTCCCTCAAGTGTGATGCCAGGGCTAACCCCCACCCTCCAGGGTGGAACCCTACCTGCTTGTTTACAGGTTGCAGGGGAAGGGACACAGACAAGGGGACATCTGCTGCAATGGCTTGGCAGAGTTTGTAGTAGTGCAATATGATAGCTCCTTATAGGATCTATTTCTATAGCATTTTATTACAGCTGCACACAGATGTCCTTCTGCTGAGCTGCTGTCCCGTGGACTCAACAGAATAGATTAATTTTCCTGTTCCAGTTTTAGTCACCTCAGCAGTCCCCAATATACTTATAAAACATCTACTTTAAATTACAGAAGCAGCATTAAAAACTGAGTTGTCCAATGGTTTACATTAAAAGTCAACATAAGCCACAGAATTCAGGAAGTTTCCAACAGAAAACTGGCACTCCAAATAGCAGCTCTAGCTCAAGTCAAATACATGACAGATCTGTAGATCATCAGGAATGATGTAGTTACATTTCTAATGCAATTCATTTTTGTGATTTTGATGGAATTGATCATGGAAGGTTGCAGAATCCTGCTTGGTCCGTGTTCTGTGGGAAGAACTAATGCTTTGCACACCCAGAAAACTGGAATTATTGTACAGTATGTTCAGTTGTAAGTAGTAACAGTTAATGAACACAACATAATTTTGCTGGCTTTTTCCATGGCGATATACTGTAACTGGCAGAACTGCACAGTTTCTGTGATTTTTGATGCAGAAAGGTCCTATTCTGAAATAGGCAGAATTCCACACAAATCATGAAATACCATGGGATGTTGCAGTTCTGTCCCCACTATGACTACCAAAGTTGGCCTTCTCTGAAATGAACAACAAAAAAAACAACTGGTAATGGTTCTTGATGAAATAAAGGAGAATAGAATTTACCGAGGCTTTAATTCAAAGTGTTACTGTTACTAATTTAATAAAAGAAAAATATGCAGACCAGTCATGATAGTGATCAGCAAACCATTCAAAAGATTAGAAAGTTAACCCATTATTGGTGGTCCATAAACATAAAAACTGGCATTCTGTTTGAACCATATCTGTCAGATTTGAAAAGAATTAAACTGAGAAGAGACTTTTTACGGTAAACCTAAGGATAACAGCAAAAAAGAGAAGTGGGCAACTTCCAAGGTGCAGTGATGCTAGACGTAAAACAATTAAGCTCAAAAACAGGTAACAGTCCAACACTCACTTGCTGCAGAGTAACAGAGAAGCATCCAGGTTTCCAAATCAGGTGAAAACATCCATAAAAGCAGCAGTCTATGACCCAAGTAGTCTCTGAATATTTCACAATCCGAAAGATGCCTTTTCAAAACATTTTGAAAAAGAACCCTTTGGGATATGAACAGTTCAATTTTTATAGCCAATGTCATACAACCAGCACTCCCTGGAGGGCAAAACACTGGCAAAACAGAGCTATACATAGAAACATAGAATTTGACGGCAGATAAGGACCGCTTGGCCCACCCAGTCTGCCCATTTCCCTACCTAATGGATAAGCTGCAGATCCTAGTTAACCAGCAGCCTACTTCTTTCTAACCCCACCCCATAGAATTGCCTTATGACTGTCCCATGCATGCTTGAATTCAACCACTGTTTTTGACTCCACAACCTCCTCCGGAAGGCCGTTCCATGCATCCACAACCCTCTCTGTGAAAAAATACTTCCTTACATCACCTCTGAGCCCCCATCTTCAAATTGTGCCCCCTTGTTCTTGCATACCTCTTTTTATGAAAGATGCTACCCTCATGGACTTTGTTGATTCCCTTGAGGTACTTGAAAGTTTCTATCATGTTCCCCCTCTCCCTCCTTTCCTCGAGGCTATACATATTCAGCTCCTTTAGTCTCTCTTCATATGTCTTCCAGTGCAGACCCTGCACCATTTTAGTTGTCCTCCTCTGGACAGCTTCTATCCTGTCTATATCCTTGCAGAGATTGGGTATCCAGAACTGCACGCAGTACTCCAGATGGGGTCTCACCAGATGTCTGTACAGAGGGATAACAGCTTCCTGTTTTCTACTGGTGATGCCTCTCCATGCATCCCAGTATCCCCAGCCCTCCTTACTGCCTCTCACATTGCTTACCCACCTTTAAGTCATCTGATATGACTACCCCAGGTCCCTTCCATTTTTGTTGTTGTTAGTTTCTCACCACCACATTGTGTACTCTTCCCTGGGTTTTGTTTCCCAGGTGCATTACCTTGCACTTCTTAGCATTGAATCTAAGCTGCCATACATTTGACCATCCTCTAACCTTGCCAAGTCCTTCTCATCCTTTCCACCCCACCTTGTGCATCAACTCTGTTGCAGATCTTTGTGACATCTGCAAAGAGACATACTTTTCCTTCCACTCCCTCTGCAATGTCGCTAATAAAGACATTGAAGAGGACTGGTCCTAACACTGAACCCTGCGGTACCCCACTAGTAACCCCCTTTTCTTCAGAGTGGACTCCATTTACTATTACCCTCTGCGTCCTATTCTCCAGCCAATTCTTTCCCCAGGCTATCACCTTGGGACCTACTCCCAGTCTGGCTAACTTGTATATTAATCTTTTGTGTGGGATTGTGACAAATGCCTTGCTAAAGTCTAGGTAGGCCATGTCCACAGCCCCTCCCTGATCTACTACTTTGGTCACCCAGTCAAATAAATATATTTGATTCGTCTGGCATGACCTTCCTGCTGTGACTCCATGCTGCCTTGGGTCCTGTGCCCCTCTGGCCTCTAGGTACTTGACAGTTCTTTCCTTCAGAAGTGATTCCATCATTTTCCCTATCACTGAGGTTAAACTGACAGGTCTGTAGTTTCCTGCTTCTGCCCTGCTCCCACTTATGTGAAGGGGAATCACATCTGCCATCCTCCAGTCCTCAGGTACCACCCCATCCTTCCATGATTTGTTGAAGAGGGTAGTCAGTGGTGTCACTAGTTCTACCCTTAATTCTTTTAGAATTGTGGGATGAATCCCATCAGGCCCCATTGCTTTGTCCACCTTCAGTTTTAAGAGTTCTTTCAGAACCCTTTCTTCTTTAAATGGGCTGGTATCTACTTCTGTATCCAGAGTGTTTCTATTGTTTGTTTTATGTACCTCCCCCTCTTCATTTGTAAGTACTGAGCAAAAATATTTGTTTAGTATCTCTGCCTTTTTACCATCACCTCTGCCCACCCCCTTCCCTTTATTAAGCCTCACTATCCCTCCCTTGGCCTTTCTTCGCTCTCTGATGTACCTAAAAAAGGTTTTATCCCCCTTCTTAACTGAGTTGGCTATCTTTTCCTTGGTTCAGGCCTTTGCTCTTCTGACTGCCTTCCCAGCTTCCTTTTGCTTTAACTGATACAATTCTCTGTCCTGCTCCTTCTGTGATTCCTTGTACTTTCTGAATGCTTTCTTTTTCTCTTGAACCTTCACTACCACCTCCTTTAAGAACCACAGTGGTTTCTTACATAAGTTTGTTTTGTTTATTTGCGTCACACAAAGGCTTGTTACCTCTGTGATGGCAGTTTTTTATTATTCCCCATTGTTCTTCCACCCCTCCTTCCTGCCCATTTGCTAGTGCATTCCTTAGGCACACACCCCATAAATAGCTCAGATGCATAGCCTGTCCAATTAATTCTCCCATGGCTGATCTTGACAGTGATATCAGCTGCATGGGATTCTGGAATGCCACTTGGACTGGTGGTGGTCTATAATGTAAGTGTGGGGGGATGACAGGATCAACCAAACAGCACTAAAGTAAATTGCTTAAACTCATTAAAAAATGTAAAAAAAATGTGAAAATATACTCATGGATTCCAAATGCAAACACTTGGTTGGGGGTATGCAGGTAGTTTCCTTTAAAAGTAAGACAACTCCATGCAGAAGGTTCTAAAATAGAGAGCTATAGCAAGAACTTTCCAAGGTTTCTGAGATCCACAATTGGAATATCTTCACACTGGACCCTATTTGTGTACACAGTTGGCTATGCCGGAAAGGAATGTAGTGAAGGGCATGGAGATGCACAACTCGTGATGTGCACAAAACTCATGACATGCATGAATATCCACATTGTGGACACAATGGCACACAAGGGTGTGTACAGAGGTGCAGATCGGAGTATGGAAGGGACTGAAGGAGAGGGATGCACCCCTTGACTAAATCATATAAGGTGAACTGCACCATAAGGGAAATGCAGATAACCAGTGCATGCACACATAGAAGTGAATGCAGATATGGAACCACATACTGTACATAGAGCCCACAGAATGATGGTCAGGAGAGACAAGCCAGTGATAGGACAAAGGCCCCTGATAAGGATGCTGGACCTGCACCATCCACCATAGACCGAGGCCAATGCCCCACATGGGGAGGTGGACATGGGAGGATAGGCATGCATGGGACATCCAGGGCAAGGTTCTCCAATTTCAGCTCCCAGCAGATGGCCATGCTAGCAACTGCAATACAAAGCGACTATCTCACCCTGTATGGCGCTGGGTACCTGAAGGCACCCACTGAGGGCAAGGCACAGATGTGGCTCAACATAGAGGCTTCTGTCAATACTTTTTGACCTTTGCCATGTACCCTGAGTATCATCAAGCACAAGTGGTGAGACCTACAGGCATCCACCAAATGGAAAATGGCTGTGGCATGCCAGTCCAGTTGCCAGGTAGGTGGTGGACCACCATCATCTGGCCCCTTGATGGACCTCACATCCATTGAGATCATTATGGCTGACTCGCTGACACAGTAGGTATTGGATGGTGAGAAGAATGCAATAGGCACCATACCAGGTGAGTGCCCCCACTCACCCAGCACACAGTATTTAACTGGTACATGCCTCTCCAACAGACACTGGCCATGTGGAACTGGAGAAGCCCCATGACAGACTGCCACATGAGTCACCTATCATGGACAGCATACAGCAGCAGTCCATAGTGGGTAAGTGTAACCCGTGCAGGCCGCAGCATAAAGATGATCATGCCCAATGACTTCCCTTTGGCATAATGGGATGTGCTGAGTCTGTTGGTCCAGTGTGTGCTGAGGTCATCTGGTGTTCACTTTCAGAGGGACTTTTTCCCAGTGCCTTGAAACAGGTGCTGGTTAAGCCCCTCCTAAAGAGACCATAACTTGACCCTGACATCTTGGAGAATTATAGACCAGTCTCCAACCTCCCATTTCTGGGTAAGGTTGTGGAGAAAGTGGTGGCTCTGCACCTTGAGGCACACCTTGTGGCTTATGACATCTATGAGCTGTTCCAGTCTGAATTTAGGTCCGGGCATAGTACCTAAATGGCATTAGTCTGGGCACAGAATGATCTCTTCAGGGTGAGAGATAGAGGGGACCAGTCAGTACTCATTCTCCTCGATCTCTTCTCAGCCTTTGACACTATGGACCATGTGGTGTTGCTGGAACACCTATGGGATCTCTGTGGACTCACCAGTACTGTTGTCAACTGGTTTGAGTTGTTTCTCACAGGCAGGATGCAGAAGGTAGTGATGGGCAATTTCTCCTCCTGCCCAAAGCCCCTGCCTTGTGGAGTTCCCCAGGGCTCGATTCTGTCACCTATGTTGTTTCAATCAATCAATCAATCAATCAATCAATCAAATCTTTATTTATCCAGGCAAGCACCGTTGAGCAAGCTCATTTACAAGGTGGACCTGCTGTTTGTCAAGGATAGATATACATACATAGGTTAGTTGAGCACGACACAAAATGTTTAAGTAAGAAACAGACTTACAATTGAAAGGTACAGTATATACATTCCATTGCACTTGTGGGAACAGGTAAACAACACAAGACATTATTGTGGCATGTACAATCCTTCTTATACATGTGTTAAGTGTCACTTTATACAGTTCTCGCAAGGTACAAATTATGACCATTTCAATCCTCAGTAACTAATTCTAGCTTGGATGGCGGCCACTAGCTTGGACAGTGGCCATGGCTTAAATAGGGCCCATGTTTCCAACTGAACAACTAATAGGGTGGCATGTAGGAGTAGGTAAAGAAAAGGTGCCAAGTGTTCCGAGGGCCAAACAAGGCAGCTGGCTACTGAACGGGTTAGGGAGGGAATAGAGGGGTTAGGTTCAAGGCTGTGTGTGGTAGAGTTAGAAATGAAGCCACTAACAGGACCACTAGGAGCTATGGTAACATTTACAAATTTCGGTAAATGCTTTGTCGTAAAGATTCCTAAACATCGCAATACTGACAGGAGAGCTGAGTTTCAGTGAGCTTTGAATCCTTTTCCATAGTGAGGGCAGAGCGTGACTTATGGCTGCCCTACCAAAGTGGTTACTGATCCTGGGAATTTTTAAGGAAATTAGTGAGTGGCTTCTTATGTCATAGCTACTAGGTGGATTTAGAGGAAGGAAGGCAGCAATGTAGTCTGGGAGTTTGTTGGTGAGAGCTCGAAATGTCCAAATAGCTGCATTTCTATGCCGTCTGAATTGTAGAGAAGGCCACCCTACTGCAATGTATAGCGAGCAGTGGTGCATGGAGAATGGAAGGCCAGTTATAAATCTTAAGGCTCTGTGGTACAGTACATCCAGTTTAGCAAGTTGCGAGACAGGGCATTGGCCATATATAATGTCAGCGTAATCAATTAATGAGAGGAATGTAGAATGAACAAGCTGTCTTTTTGCGGTCTCAGTAAGGAGATGTTTAATTCTGTAAAAGAGGCCAAGCCTTTGCCTAAGCTTTTTCAACAATTCTTCAGTATGCTCTTTAAAGGAGAGTTTGTTATCCAGCCATATACCCAGGTATTTGAATTTCTGCACGAACTCAAGATTTTCACCAAGTAGAGTGGTTATAGGAGGAGCAGTGCCAGCAGCTGCAGTGTTGGCCCCAGAGCTAGATGGTGCAAACAGCATTGCCTTGGTTTTTTTGGCATTTAACAATAACTTTTTGTTGATGAGCTGGTTTTGCAGCTTATTGAATTCGGCTTGCAATGCAGAGCATGCGGCTCCAGGGGAGTCTCGACTTAGGTAAAGCACTGTATCATCAGCAAATAAGTGGATATTGGCTTCCTTGATTCCTAAATTCAGGTTGTTAATATAGATGTTGAACAGTAGTGGTCCCAATATGGAACCCTGTGGGACTCCTCTCTTTATTGGTTTGAGTGGAGAAAGCTCTCCTTTGGCCTTTATTTGTTGCTGCCTATCAGTGAGGTAGTTCTGGAACCAGTCCAGTGTGATTGAGTCCATGCCTAAATTATTTAAAGTGGAGAGAAGTAGACAATGGTCAACGGTATCAAAAGCCTTGCTAATATCTAAAAACACCGCACAAACAAATTTTTTCTTGTCCAGGTCCCGTTGCCAGTCGTCAGTGACTTTGGCCAGTGCCGTAATAGTGCTGTGTTTAGTTCTAAATCCAGACTGCATGGGGTTGAGTAATTCAGAGCTGACCAGAAAAGATCTCAACTGTGTATCCACGATTCTTTCCAACATTTTCGAAAGTATAGGTAGTAGAGAGATTGGCCTATAGTTGTTCAGGTCACTTGGGTCCCCTTCTTTATATAGCGGAATAACATGAGCAGTTTTCCATTCTGCAGGGAGAGAGCATTGGATTAGAGACAGGTTGAATAAGTGCGTTATTGGTGCTGCTAGTATGTGATAAGCTATTTTCAGAAAGTATGGGTCAAGCGAGTAGGCTCCTGCGCTCTTTCTAATGTTTAGCTGTAGCAGAAGGTCTTCAACTTCTTTTACAGTGATTAATGAAAAGGAGAAGGTCCTACCTTTGTTGTTTGTTTCGGGGGACTGTGCTTTGATCTGTGGCTGAAGACTACTTACTGGTGCTTTATCAAAAGCCAAGCCAGCAGTGGCAAAGTGGTTATTGAAAGCTTGGAGAATCTCAGATTTATCAGAGACAGAGATATTGTCAATGGTAATTTTAGACGGGAGCACACTACCCGGTGAGTAGCCAGACACTTCCTTAATAGTGGACCAGAACTTGGTAGGATTATTAGATGCAGAGAGCAATTCTGATTGATAAAAAGTAGCCTTGGCCTCCCTGGTCATTTTTGTGCAGGCATTTCTAGCTGATTTAAATAGACACCAGTCAGAATCTGCATGTGACTTCCGGGCCTTTTTCCACAGTTGATCTCTTTTTAGTAAAGCTTTCTGCTTGCAATGTACATGCGGCCCCTGAGTGAGATCAATAGATTGTACAGCTTGGGTTTCCACTGTTATGCAGATCATACACAGCTGTATTTGTCTTTTGCTCCCAGGACAAGTGACACTACTGAGGTGCTTAATAAATGTCTAAGTGAGATCCAAGATAGGATGTCCTCTAGCTGGCTGGAACTCAACCCCAACAAGTCAGAGGTCCTAGTGATTGAGCTTGGTCACCAGCGTGATGTGGGTGCTGCCGGGGTGGAGACAGGGTTACACCTTGGCCCCACCCTGTTGACAGCTTCTACTAAGGTGAAGAAGCTGGGTATCATCATGGATGGTGAACTGACACTTGAGGCTCAGGGGTCATCCATTGTCTGGATTGGTTTTTACCACTTAAGAAATGTCCCTTGGATCAAGGCCTTAATCCCATCTGGTGACCTTCTCTCATTGATTCACGATTTTGTAATGTCTAGGCCCAACTACTGTAATACTCCATACCTCGTGGTCAGTGGAGGGATTCTCCGTTGCCTACAGCTGGTGTAGAATGCAGCAGCCAGGTTGCTATCAGGCCTTCTGAGGTCTTGCCATGTGACCACAGTCCTATGTGACCTGCACCGGTTGCAGGTAAGATGAGGAGTCACCTTCAAAGTGTGCATGCTCACCTATAAGGCCCTGTACAGATTGGGCCCTGGCTATTAGAGCGATCTCCTGACTCCTGTCTGCCCTGGGCGCTAACTCCGCTCCTCCTCTGAGTGCCTCCTAGCAGTTCCAAGGTCCTGCCTGAAGACCTCCAGGGATCATCCATTTGAGGTGGCAGGCCTGGCCCTGTGGAACTTGCTCCCAAGACTCTTGAGGGAGGCCCTGTCGGTGGAAGTATTTAAGCGGGTCTGACGGCACATCTCTATTTTTTTTA
Organism: Neoceratodus forsteri; assembly: GCA_016271365.2. Taxonomy (NCBI): domain Eukaryota; kingdom Metazoa; phylum Chordata; order Ceratodontiformes; family Ceratodontidae; genus Neoceratodus; species Neoceratodus forsteri. The sequence goes on along the minus strand of CM057449.1, from coordinate 1,110,182,716 downwards.
TTTAGCTTTTGTTGAACAAGTAAGCACACAAGACAAACATATGGCTATTTTCAGGTGCACCTCTGCAGATTACAAGGAATATACAGACAGAGCAATGTTAGCATGGTATTCAAAAGGATATACAGACAATACAGGGTATTAACAGAGAGGCATTCTTAACATCACGTGACAAAGTAATCAGTTTATCAGTCAAAATTAAAGCTATGATCAAGCTAGACTCTAGATAGAGACCAGATACAGCAATAAAGTGCAACAACTTGTAACAAACTCTGGTCAGAGTTGATATGGCTATGGAAAGCTTTTGGGATGCTTTTACCCATTATTTGTAATGAATTTGCACAATACAGATCTGCTGAGCAGCAGTTTCAATGTGTTCTTCCTTTTACACATTTTTCAATGTGTTTTCCTAGAATATGCCTGCTGATTGCTATATAATTAGCCTGGATAGTTCACAGAAGACATGGCATCTTATTTTCAGTGGGGCTCTACATCTACACAATATTATGCTGCACTGCGTAACATCAGAACACACTAAAAACAATAGAAACATAGACTTTGACTGCAGATAAGGACTGCTTGGCCCACCTAGTCTGCCCATTTCCCCTACCTACAGAATAGGCCGCAGATCCTAGTTAACCAACAACCTATTTCTTCCTACCCCCCCACAAGAATTGTCTTATGTCTGTCCCATGCATTCTTGAATTCTCCCACAGTTTTAGACCCCACAACCTCCTCAGGAAGGCTGTTCCATGCATCCACTATCCTCTCTGTGAAAAAATACTTCCTCACATTGCCCCTGAACTGCCCCCCCATCTTTAAACTGTGTCCCCTTGTTCTTGCACATCTCTTTTTCTGAAAGATGCTACCCTCTTGGACTTTGTTGATTCCACTGAGGTACTTAAAAGTTTCTATCATGTCTCCCCTCTCCCTCCTTTCCTCAAGGGTATACATATTAAGCTCCTTTACTCTCCTCATACGACTTCTTTTGCAGACCCTGCACCATTTTAGTTGCCCTCCTCTGGACTGCCTCTATCCTGTCTATGTCCTTGTGGAGATGGGGTCCCCAGAACTGGACACAGTACTCCAGATGGGGTCTCACCAACTGTCTTTACAGAGGGCTAACAACTTCCTGTTTCTGCTGGTGATGCCTCTTCCTATGCATCCCAGTATACCCCCAGCCCTCCCTACTTCCTTCTCACATTGCTTGCTAAACTTAAGGTCATCTGATATGATTACCCCCAGGTCCCTTTCCTTTTTTCTTGTAGTTACTACCTCCCCTCCCATTGTGTAATCTTCCCCTGGGTTCTTGTTTCCCAGGTGCATTATTTTACACGTCTTTGCATTGAATCCTAGCTGCCATACCTCTGACCATTCCTCCAACCTTGCCAAGTCCCTTCTCATCCTTTCCACGCCTCCTTGTGTATCAACCCTTTTACAGATCTTTGTGTCATCTGCAAAAAGGCATACTTTTCCTTCCAGTCCCTCCGCAATGCCACTTATAAAGAATTAAAAAGGACAGGACCCAGTACTGAACCCTGCAGTACCCCACTAGTAACCCCTCTTTCTTCAGAGTAGACTCCATTTACAATTACCTTCTGTGTCCTGTTGTCCAGCCAATGTTTTACCCAGGCTACCACCCTGGGACCCACTCCGAGGCTGGTTAATTTGACTATTAATCTTTTGTGTGGGACTGTGTCAAATGCCTTGCTAAAGTCTAGGTAGGCCATGTCCACAGGCCCTCCCTGGTCTACTACTTTGGTCACCTAGTCAAAGAAATCTATTAGATTTGTCTGACATGGCCTTCCCACTGTGAACCCATGCTGCCTTGGGTCCTGTGCCCCACTGGTCTCTAGGTACTCAACAGTTCGTTCCTTCAGAAGTGACACCATCACTTTCCCTACCACAGAGGTCAAACTGACAGGTCTGTAGTTTCCTGCATCTGTCTTAGTCCCACTTTTGTGAAGGGGAATCACATCTGCCTTCCTCCAGTTCTCGGGTACCACACCATCCTCCCATGATATGTTAAAAAGAGCAGTCAGTGGATTCACTAGTTCCCCCCTTAATTCTTTTAGAATTCTGGGGTGAATTCCATCAGACCCCATTGCTTTGGCCACCTTCAGTTTTAGGAGTTCTTGCAGAACCTTTTCTTCTATGAAAGGACTGGGATCAACCCCTCTATCAAGAGTGCTTCTCTTAATTGGATGAGGCACTTACCCCCCCTTTTGTGAATACTGAGCAAAAATATTTGTTCAGTATCCCTGCCTTTTCACTGTCCCCCTCTGCCCACCCACCGTTCATTCTATTCAGCCTCACTATCCTTCCCTTTGTCTTTCTATGCTCTCTGATGTACCTATAAAAGGTTTTATCCCCCTTCTTAACCGAGTTGGCCATCTTTTCCTCAGTTTGGGCCTTTGCTATTCTGACTTCCCTCCCTGCTTCCTTCTGCCTTAACTGGTACAGCTCTCTGTCCTGCTCCTTCTGTGTTTCCTTATACTTCCTGAATGCTATCTTTTTCTCCCTGACTTTCCCAACCACCTCTTTTGAGAACCATAGTGGCTTTTTCTTTCATTTTGATTTTTTTATTTGCTTCACACAAAGGTTTGTTGTCCCTGTGATGGCAGTTTTGATGATTCCCCATTGTTACTCCACCTCTCCTTCTAGCCTGTTTGCTAGTGCTTTTCTGAGGCCTCTCCCATCTTGCCAAAGTCAGCCCTCTTGAAGTCCAGTACCCTCACTTTTGTATGGCTTGACTCTGTAGCTGAGTTTAACATGAACCACACTGTTTGATGGTCACTTGTTCCCAGACGGCAACCCACTTCTAGATCTGAGATCCTCTCACTGCTCCCATTTGAGAGTATGAGGTCCAAGATTGCTCCCTCATGAGTGGGTTCCGAAACTAGCTGTCTGAGGCCTGCCACCTGTAGGGCATCAAGAATGGCCCTACTCTTGGATGTGGCTGCAGCAAATGTGCTCCAGTTAACATCTGGCATATTCAGGTCTCCCATCAACAGTATCTCCCCTTTCTCTGCTTTCCTAAGAATGCCTTCTATCATATTCTTGTCCATTCCCTCCCCCTGACATGGGGGTCTGTATACAACCCCTGTGCGAATTGTGGTGCCCTTTCTAGTCTCCAAGATGACCCACAGTGCCTCCTGTCCTCCCTGTTTACTCTTTTGTTAAGGTGCTTTTATCCTTTCCTTTACATAGAGAGTTACTCCTCCCCCTCTTCTCCCCTGCCTGTCTGTCCTGTAGGTTATGTACTGTGGTATGTTAACATCCCAGTCATGGTTCTCTGTGTAACATGTTTCTGTGACTGCTGCAATATCCAGGCATCCCTCTTCCATCAAAGCCACCAGTTAAGGGAGCTTGTTGCCCAGACTATGGGCATTGGTACTCATTAGCTTCCATATCCTGATGGTCTTACTCCTTTTTGCCCCATCCCTGTCCTTCTTGCCTTTGTCACTTTCCCCATTTACCCCTACCCTTCTTCCTATCGACACCTCTATGTTGGTGTTTACTGCACTCACTACTGTGATTTTTTGGGGGCTAGGATTTCTCTGCTCCTTTCCAGTGCCTCCCCCCTTGGCTAGCTTAAATGCTTGTCAATGAAGAATTTAAACCTATCCCCTAGGATCCTGGTTCCCCTCCTGGACAGATGCAGCCCATCATGCCAGTATAGGCTTGCATCACTCCAGGTGGACCCCCAGTCCCCAGTCCCCATGCAGATGACACAAAGATCTGCAACAAAGTTGATGCTCAAAGTGGGGTGGAAAGGATGAGAAGGGACTTGGCAAGGTTAAAGGAATGGTCAAATGTGTGGCAGCTTAGATTCAATGCTAGGAAGTGCAAGGTAATGCACCTGGGAAACAAAAACCCAGGGGAAGAGTACACAATGGGGGGGTGAGATACTAACAACAACAAAAATGGAAAGGGACCTGGAGGTAGTAATATCAGATGACTTAAAGGTGGGCAAGCAATGTGAGAGGGCAGTAAGGGGGGCTAGGGGGATACTGGGATGCATAGGGAGAGGCATCACCAGTAGAAAACAGGAAGTTGTTATTCTTCTGTACAGACAGCTGGTGAGACCCCATCTGGAGTACTGTGTGCAGTTCTGGAGACCCAATCTCCGCAAGGATATAGAAAAGATGGAAGCTGTCCAGAGGAGGACAACTAAAATGGTACAGGGTCTGCACCAGAAGACATATGAAGAGAGACTAAAGGAGCTTAATATGTATAGCCTCGAGGAAAGGTGGGAGAGGGGGAACATGATAGAAACTTTCAAGTACCTCAAGGGAATCAACAAAGTCTAAGAGGGTATCATCTTTCAAAAAAAGAGGTGTGCAAGAACAAGGGGTCACAATTTGAAGATGGGGGGCAGCTCAGAGGTAATGTAAGGAAGTATTTTTTCACAGAGAGTGTTGTGGATGCATGGAATGGCCTTCTGGAGAAGGTTTTGGAGTCAAAAACAGTGGTTGAATTCAAGCATGCGTGGGACAGTCATAAGGCAATTCTAGGGGGTTGGGGTAGAAAGAAGTAGGCTGCTGGTTAACTAGGATCTGCAGCTTATCCATTAGGTAGGGAAATGGGCAGACTGGGTGGGCCAAGCGGTCCTTATCTGCCATTGAATTCTATGTTTCTATGTTTCTTAAGCCAAATCCCTGAGCTCTGCACCAGTTTTTCAACCACTGATTGAATCCCATGGTGCGGAACACCCTAGCTTCTCCTACGCCATAGATGAGCAGCACCTCCGAGAAGGTTACCATGCATGCTACTTGTCTTTTATATCTGGACTAGGCTATCCTGAGTAAATATATTATAAAAATGGTAAAATCATGACACCACTGAAAACAAGATATTGCATCTAATCTGGGACATCCTGAGTAAATACAGTGCAACAATGTGAAAAACGAAGATCCCTATGTCAATGAGATGTAGCATCTCCCTTGCGCTACCCATGATATAAAATGCAGGATAAGAAATATTTAAAGGAAATCTATTGTAAACTGAACTTCACTGTGTTCACTGACATAAACAGTTTCTTTATTGTTTTATAACATCTTAGATTGCAGTATTTATTTTGAATGTTCTGACCATGAGAATGGTGTGTATAGTATGTGTGTGTGTGTGTTTGCTGTAGCGCAATGTTTTTTTTTTTCACTAAAAAGCATAGTAAAAAATGCCTGCTGATTGCTATATATTTAGCCTGGATAGTTCACTGAAGACCTGGTGTATGTCTGAGATAGGTCTTATCAGATAGTGTCTTAAGAGGTTAAAAAAACAGTGTACTTCTTTTTAGATTTGTTGCTGGGAAAGGATGACATTTTTGAGGTGTGCATCTTTCTTGAAAGACAATATCTGCCCAGATGAAGCTACAGTACAAGTTGCATTAAACTGTTCCACCAATGAGTTGGTTTAGCATTGTTTTTCACAACTGGCAATGCATTGGCAACTCATATTGTGTTGTTTTTCAATGCTTAACCAGCTGAAAAACAATGTTTGTAAAATATGTTTTCAGCTCATTTGGAATGCATCAGCAGTCCAGTCACAATGCTATACAAAACTGAGTTTTAACTCATAAAAAACAGTTTGTGCAGGGCTTTGTACTGTATCCAGCAACACTTATGCAACTCAGTCAGAAATGCTAAAACAGCTCATTGTAGGAACAGTTTAATGTGACTTGTACTGTAGTAACAAGAACATGTCTAAATGCTAAGTATTTAAATGTGCAAGTTGTTGCATTTTGATGGGGGTACACAAATCTCCAGTTTAATAGGCAACCAATATTTAACAAGCTGTTTCAGTTTCCTAATGGCCATCTGATAAGCAGCTTGGAATTAAGACAACAACATTCTGAACAGAAAGAAGGGAGTATTTTATTTCAATTGGCATAGTGATTTATAGATGTGAAAGGATACATTGAAAACTCCAAAAATGTGTTCCGTTGAATTCCATTTTTCCAGCTACAGACAACAAGGTGGCTGTAGGCTCCACCCACATCCATAAAAAGGGGGGCACTAATGCTTAGGTACAGTTACAGGCAGAGGTGAGCCTCAGAAGATCCCAGAGGGAGTTTCTGAAGCTAGTATGGGAGGTGGCACAAAGAACAAGAACAGGAGGGGAGTTCCACAGCCTAGGTGCACAGACAACAAATGCCTGATCACGATGTGCACATACTTCACAGATTCCATGAAAAAGAGCCTTGTCCATGAAGTAGAGCACCCACCATGAATATCAATGTTTTTTTATTTATTTAATGCTTTTATTTAGCCATAGGATTTAGTTTTTCCCACTAATTCATTTATCAGGGTACCAAGCAGTAAGCAGTTTCATCTAAAGTAGCACCGATTAGCTGCTAATGAAATCATACAGTGTTTTTTCACACATCTTGCAGTACTTAATTGTTTCAATTAGAACCCACAATAGATAGCATGCAAATGTATCGATTTCAATGCGCTTTGCTCAGGCACATTTGATTACCCTTTGATTACCCTCAATGTAGTAGTCAATGAATATTTACATAAAACACGAGTTTAGAACCCTAGTAGGTAGATGGGCTGAAACTCAATGTGCTATTGCCTGCGCAATATCACCTTAAGCTGCTTAAGCATGCCAGTATATAGCGTTCACATAGAGCACTCCTTCTCGAGGAACAGGGCACTTTTGACAAACAACAGAAGGAGCATTAAACCACAGAATCTCAAAGTTTATTCTAAGTTGCAGCAGAATAATTTACATTGAGACTTTGCACAATGCACTTTGCTGGGTTATCTAACAGCTTTTTTCAGATGTTTTTATGATGTATTTAAATTGCTGCATTTGTGTGTGTGTATAATATTTATGAGTGAGTACAGTATTAAAGATTTTTTGCATGCCTATACTGAATCATGTGTTTTCATGTAATCAACTGATTTTTACAAATCTGTACCGTTAAAAACGACACAAATTATTGTGCATTTATTACAGTCCTACTAATCACCAATCAATGTATGGGTTTTTGGAAAATAGAACACAGATGAGACATTTGACCTTAGTAAGTATGTAGAGCTTGCAAGCTTATAAAGCTCCGCTACGACTGGAGGAGTAGCTGTTCTAACTACTTTGTCTGTACTGCAGCCCAACACAAAAGTTTGATGATTTGCTGGAGTCAGCCATTCAAGTTTGGTATATAGCTCACAGTGATGAGTAAGTCTGGGGGCAGAGAGGGCAAAGCGACATATGTTATTATGGGCAACATCCCATTTTGACAGACTAGATTTGGCGGCATGGGTTAAGGCTACGAGCCCGTAACAGAGTGTAGGGAGGAGTATACCTTTAGTCAGTGCAAGATGCGCACATTTGAGAACCAGTTATGTTATTTTTAGACATCAGTTGACTGCTGAATTGTTATTTTACTGACATCTTATTTTGATAACTTCCTGTTCATGATCTGTTTTAATATTGCTCTTTTGTTGTGTGCTATTCATTTCACCTCTTCCTATTTGTACAGCGCCCAGAGCCTCCGGGACTGGGCACTTAAGAAATACAATTTTACTTACTTACTTTTACTAATACTGACTGAATTAAGGAACATTTAGCACCAGCAGGCTTGGAGATGATAGTTCATGCCTTTATTACCCCCAAACTGGATTACTGCAATGCTCTTTACTTAGGGTTATCTGAAAGCTTGATTCATCACCTGCAGATGCTCCAGGATGCTGTGGCCCAGCTAATGGCTGGAACACCTTGGAAGGACCACATCATTCAGTTCTGCGTGATCTGCACTGACTGCCAATTCAGCGGTGTGTCATTTTCAAGATTTACTTAACATTGAAAGCCCTATATGGTCTCCTCTGGATCTACCTGAAAGATGTCTTAATGTCCTACACACCTACTTGCTCCCTCCATTCCACAGATGTGGGTTTTCTCCAGGTCCCTTGTTCCCATCTCAACCAATTTGGGTTGAGAGGCTTTGCAGTTACTGCCCTGTTGCTCTGGAAATCCCTTCCAGAGGTTGTACAGCCTGCCCAAATCATGGGGACTTTCATGAACCTGTTGACAATGTTTGGATTCGCACAGGCCTACCCAGATTAGATTAGCATTAGTTTTATCTGTTTATACTTATTAAATATTAATTACCTTGTTCAGTTTTATTTTGTGGTGTTTTTGTTGTTGTAAGGCACCCAAAGCCATCTGGATAGGGTGCTAAACAAACAACATTTGCCTTACCTTGTCTGTAGCAGAGAATCAGGAGCAGTGGTTTACTATAGTGGACTTTTATAATTTTAACACTATGTATTCACAGTAATCACTATGGATTCCATGAGTCATTTGTTTAACAATTAAGTTATCTGCATAATAGACAAGTAGCCCCTACCATTTATTTCTATCTGCACGTAAAAGATATTAACCCTGAATTGCCAGAATTTGGTCATCTATTTTGGTGCTCAGTAATGTTTCTGTAAACATCATAATGTCTGGTTCCCTTATATTTTCAAAATCCCCTATTTTGTCCATTTTGCTCAGACTACTATGGAGATTAGCATGGGCAAGGGAGAAACCTCCCTTTGATTTTAAACTGCCTTTCTGAGTTGATATGCGGGGGGCAAAGGATTTGGGATGATGTCTCTGCATGCTAGTAGGCGTAGGAATACAAACACCCTTAGCATATTCCTAACAAGCATCAACTCCATCTCACTAAAGCCTCTACTGTGAAATAAATGTGTCTGTTTTATTTTCACTTTAATACAAAAAGGGATAACACTGTGTCCCACTTCTAGCACTTTAGAAAGCTTTAAAAAGGAGTCAACCCTCTTATGTTGAAGTCCGATCATAATACTAGTTTTCAGTTTATCAGAGTTTGTAACCATGACAATGCAGTGCTGCCTCCCAGCAGCCCCCCACACACAAATATTAGGGCATGTTGACAGAAGGAAGAAAAACAGATGCATAATCAACACCACTGTCATGGGAGCAAAAAGACATCCTCAATTTTAAAAACAGATAGTACTGCATGTGCAACAATTCTTGCAAGTCAGACACGAGACAGTTTTAAAAGATGAAGCACACTCAGTCAAGTTGATACACAGCATCAGGATAACAGGATAATACTATAACACCCTTCAATACCAATCCCTAAGAATTAGCAAAAAGCTCTAGCCAGAGCCGACACAGCTGTAGCGAGCTTGCAAAGCTCCAAAGAATGAGTGCTGCCGAGTGCCATCTCCAAGATGGCAGCAGTGACAGTAGCAGGATTCATAATAATTGCTTCTTTTGGCTTGTGACATACAGTCTAGAATTGCAGAGCTTGGCTGTGTGTACTACTAGTTTCTTTTGCACAACACAAAAAACATTAATTGCAGACTAGGGCTAAAACCTGTGCTCCACATTCTCCACATTCCTCCTGCCATCCTGTTTCCCTGCTCTGTTTTTTGGCATATATGTCTAATCTGTGTGTTTGTTTGGTTTCTCTCCTTTCTTGATTTGTTTGTCTCTTCCCTGTTTTTTATTCCAAGATCATGGTTCATTTTGTTACTATGCAGCCACTGAGCATGGGGAAAGGGTTGACAGATGGGCCTTTGGGGCTGCACGTGTCGCCTAGGGAAAAACAGTTGGAAGGGGGATGTGGTCTCAGCAAGTGGGGTTTTCAGGCAGTTCTTCATGTGTGTTTTGTCCTCTTGTCAGGCCATTGGGGCCAGTACAGGAGGTGGGTAGGAAAATCAGGAGCTAACTTGGGAGACAAACAGATAGCATTTGAGGCAGGAGTGTTGGTTTGGGGTTTGGTGGCCTCATCACAAGGGGCAATGCAAGGAGGCAGGTGGGAGGTGGAATTTAGGATAATAAGTAATAATTAAATAGGACACAAGATAATTTAGCTTTATCTTGTGTTTAATATTTGAGACCCATAGCAAGTATGATTCTAGTATTACAGTTCTATAGTGTGTAACTGTTTACAGCACCATAGACTACCAATGGAGGGAGGGTTTGAGAGTGAATGAGAGCAGGAGAGCAAAGACAGAGGATGCTATTTCCTCTTAGGTATTAAATACGCACCAATTTTGTTTCTTTTCTTTTGATCTGCATCTGTCTCTCTGTCTCTGTCTCTCTCTCTCTCTCTCACGCTCACAAAGAGTTAAAATCATGTTTTGCAATAGACGAGTATTATTACAGGAAACAGCAATGGCAGACACATTCCAAACATGTAAAATAGCCCTTTTATCTGACCTACAGTAATCAGGCTCCCTCTTCAAGTCTTGATATTTTTTTTTCACCAGTGGCTAGATGTTAACTGGAGTACCTTTGCTGCAGGCACATCCAAGAGCAGGATCATTCTTGATGCCCTAGGGGGAGCATGCCTCAGACAGCTAGTATTGGAACCCACTCGGGATGGAGCAATCTTAGACCTGGTACTCTCAAATGGGGATGGAGAATAAATCTCAGATTTAGAAGTGGGTAGCCATCTGGGAACAAGCCACCACCAAACAGTGTGGTTCACGATAAACACAGCCATACAATCAAGCCATACAAAAGCAAGAGTATTGGACTTTAGGAGAGCTGACTTTGGGAAAATGAGAGAGAGAGCCTCAGAAAAGCACTAGCAAACAGGCAAGAAGGAGGGGTGGAGGAACAATGGGGAGTAATCAAAACAGCTGTCACAGAGGCAACAAGCCTTTGTGTAAAGCAAATCAACAAAACACAACAAAGGAAAAAAATACTATGGTTCTCAAAAGAGGTGGCAGGGAAGGTTAAGGAGAAAAGGATAGCATTCAGGAAATATAAGGAAACACAGAAGGAGCAGGACAGAGAACTTTATCAGACAAAGCAGAAAGAGGCTGGGAGGCAGTCAGAATAGCAAAGGCCCAAACTGAGGAAAGGATAGCCAATTCTGTTCAGAAGGGGGATGAGACCTTTTATAGGTACATTAGGGAGCGAAGAAAGACCAAAGGAGGGATACTGAGGCTTAATAAAGGGGAGGGAATGTGGGTAGAGAGTGACAGTGAAAAAGCAGGGATACTGAACGAATATTTCTGCTCAGTATTCACAAAGGAAGAGGAGGGGGAGGTACCTAAACCAAACAAGACAAACACTCTGAAGATGGGGGTTGATACCAGTCCATTTACAGAAGAAAGGGTTCTGAAACAACTAATAAAATTGAAGGTGGACAAAGCAATGGGGCTTGATGGGATTCACCCAAGAATTCTAAAGTAACTAAGGGTAGAACTAGTGACACCGCTGACTACTCTCTTTAACAAATCATGGGAGGATGGGGTGGTACCTGAGGACTGGAGGAGGGCAGATGTGATTGCTCTTCACAAAAGTGGGAGCAGGACAGAGGCAGAAAACTACAGACCAGTTAATTTGACCTCAGTGGTAGGGAAAATGAAGGAATCACTTCTGAAGGAAAGAATTGTTGAGTACCTAGAGGCCAGTGGGGCACAGGACCCAAGACAGCATGGATTCACAATGGGAAGGTAATGTCAGATGAATCTAATAGATTTCTTTGACTGGGTGACCAAAGTAGTAGACCAGGGAGGGGCTGTGGACATGGCCTACCTAGATTTTAGCAAGGCATTTGATACAGTCCCACACAAAAGATCGATACACAAATTAGCCAGCCTTGGAGTGGGTCCCAAGGTGGTAGCCTGGATAAAAAAAATTGGCTAGACAACAGGACGTAAAGGGTAGTAGTAAATAGAGTACACAGTGAAGAAAGGAGGGTTACTAGCAGGGTACCACAGGGTTCAGTACTGGGACCAGTCCTTTTTAATGTCTTTATAAGAGACATTGCAGAGGAACTGGAAGGAACAGTATGTCTCTTTGCAGACGACACAAAGATCTGCAACAGGGTTGATACACAAGATGGAGTGGAAAGGATGAGAAGGGACTTGTAAGGTTGAGGGATGGTCAAATGTATGGCAGCTCAGATTCAATGCAAAGAAGTGCAAGGTAATGCATGGGGAAACAAAACTGAGAGGAAGAGTCACAATGTGGGGTGAGATACTGACAACAGTAAAATGGAAAGGGACCTGGAGGTAATTATATCAGATGACCTAAAGGTGGGCAAGCAATGTGAGAAGGCAGTAAGGAAGGCTGGGAGGATACTGGGATGCATAGGAAGAGGCAAAATAGTAGAAACATGAAGTTGTTATCCCTCTGTACAGACAGTTGGAGAGACCCCATCTGGAGTACTGTGTGCAGTTCTGGAGACCCCATCTCCGCAAAGACATAGACAGAGTGGAGGCTGTCCAGAGGAGGGCAACCAAAATGGTGCAGGGTCTGCACCAGAAGACATACAAATAAAGACTAAAGGAGCTTAATATGTATACCCTTGAGGAAAGAAGGGAGAGAGGGGACATGATAGAAACTTTCAAGTACCTCAAGGGAATCAACAAAGTCCAAGAGGGTAGCATCTTCAGAAAAAGAGATGTGCAAGAACAAGGGGGTACAATTTGAAGATAGAGGGGACAGCTCAGAGGTAATGTGATGAAGTATTTTTTCACAGAGAGGTTTGTGGATGCATGGAACAGCCTCCTGAGGAAGTCGTGGAGTCAAGAACAGTGGGGGAATTCAAGAATGCATGGGACAGACATAAGGCAGTCCTAGTGGGGGGTAGGAGGAAGTAAGCTGTTGGTTAACTAGGATCTGCAGCTTATCTGTTAGGTAGGAAAATGGGCAGACTAGGTGGGCCAAGTGGTCCTTATCTGCCATCAAATTCTATGTTTCTATGTTTCATATTCTGCCAGCACAATTCCTGACATACAGTATATCACCTATAGTCAATTTATGAAATGCACAGCACTGCACTACTTTCATTTCCAAACTAGCTAAAGACTTTTTAATTTGTGTCATATCTCTCAGCCTTTTGCCACTGAAGTGAGGGACACCTGCACTCAAAATGAGGGACAATGAGGGACAGGGACCCTCACAATGAGGGACACATCTTCAAACATGGAGGTGCATGCTTAGAACAATGAAGACACCAGTGTGTTTACTTGAACAAAGTTTACTTTGTATTAAGCATATTACAATGTTATGCATTTCTGCTTAATTTAAAGGATACTCTCTATCTGGACAGCACCTTTTCCATGAAGGACATACAGTATGAGGGACAAAACAATTCTGAGGGGTAAAATAGGTACTTCATTCCTAATCATGGACATTTGAGGGGTAAGACTTGTGTGCTTTTCCTAAAGCCTGCATACCATGTTAGCACTGCCTGTTCAGTATGTATTTCACTTTGAAATGAAATACTACCCAGTCATAGGCAGAGCACAGCATCATCCCTCGGCAACAGCAGTCTCGGACCAAGGAGGTGCACAGGGAAAAAAACTCTTTCATCATATAGTATACAGTACCAAACTTTATTTTAAAGTCAAGCGAATCCTACATTACTCCACTTTCTTGACAGCCCAGCCCATCTGACTTCACATTTCTATAGTTTGTCTTCCTATTGGAAATAAATTGGTCCATTGACTGCTACTCACTTTGCAATCATGATTCATGATTCTTTCTACCTACAATGTGGATAAGCTACAGAATGCTGTAAAAGACATACTGTAAGGACTTTATACACTAACTTAATGTGGTGATTAAATGTCATTTGCTCAATGCTGATAACAGGTATTTGTAAGATGTACAAAATTTAAATTCCAGCTCCAAGATCTCCCGCTTATTTCTTGGGAATGCCCGTATGGCAGAGACCACTTGGACAACCACTGAGTGACAAACGCTCTGCAGAAAAGAGACCAGATCTGTGCCCAGGGAGTTGAAAGAAGAGAAGGGGAACACAGGTAAATCCCTGAGCCCCATTTCTATGGCCATCACCACCTCTAAGGATAAATTTTAAGGCAAAAGGCCAACCATTCGATTTATAGTCTCTTCGAGTGCTGCCAAGTGTAATCTCCAAGATGGCAGTGGCATGGCAATTGCACATGTGAAGCATTCGTGCATGCATAGTTGCGGTGAATGGCAAGATGGCAGCACCAGCAGAACTGCACATGCACATGAGGTGCGCATGTGCAGTTCTTGTCCTGAAATGTGGAAGTAAGAGCTGAAATAGTGCAGCTATTACTCTGTAGTGGCCAATCGTGGCAGAGTGTTATAAGCTCCATTGGACTTTCAGAAGAATACTTCCAAAAGTCCAATGGAAGGTGCCACAATCAGCTGTTTTAAGGCACAGAAAGCAAAACATCTGTAGGATCTACCCACAGTCATAAAAAAATGGGTAAATGGTTAGGGATGTGCCATGTTAGCTCACACAAAACCATAAAAAAACCAACATATTTTTGTTAGGTAGATATAATATCTTACATTAGGCAGACTAAGGATTCGTCATACCTGATTAGGAGAGACTTAGGCCTTGAAACCTTCCTTCCTAAACCATTAGTTAGTCTAATAAAGGTATTATGTCTATGTAACATAAAATAAATATTCTCATGGTATAGGTGAAAGGCAACTGTAAGTTTGTGCAAGCAGAAAAGTTCTGAAAATTGCATCTTTAATATTTAGGTGGAAAATCAGAATTACCATCTATTTTGTTCATTCAGATGTCTTATATATTTATAACTATTACCCTGGAGAAAAATGGCATGTTCCCATACTCTAATGACATGCGAGGATAATAGAAAACTGATCATTTTCATTACAGCTTTATTGAACTACTCACATTAAATGATTCTTTCCAGACATGTAATTAAAGCATAAGTGCAAACTCTATTACATTATATGAACTTTGATTGTGCTCTTTTGCTTTTAAATGCATTGAGTCATGTATAAAATCATCATCAGTTGTATAAGTTTGATAGACTGCTCATAAAATGTCTAGAACTGCTCAATAAAAAAATATGGTGTTTTTTATATGAAATACAATATATTTAATGCCAGGATTTTGCTGCACTGAAAATATCAGTTTTCCAATGGAGACATGGTTTAGAGTTAGAAGAGAACTACACACCTTCATAAACATGTACTGTAGTTAATAATGTTATTACATACTACAGTTTTATTGTAAAACTGCTTAATATTGTAATTTTTAGAGAAAACCGAAACCGCAGCAATAGTATGGGAACTGGCAGCCTTTAAAATCAGCTGTCTGAACAAACTGTTAAGGGAAATGCAGGCAGAGTGCATAGACTTGCTTGGACTATCTACATAGGAATCATTATTCTGTGCAGTTTTTGAAGTATAAACATCTACTGTGTATGTCCCAATAAATTATACATACAGTATGTGTGGATAGTAAACCATTTATAGTCCACTGGTCTCTAATGGCAACAATACTGCTAAGTGTTGAAAACTTGGAGTATTTAAAATAGCAACAAGAGAGTCAAGTGTCTGACTATTTGGTTGAAGAAATCTCTTTAATGAGCTACCTGGGAACAAGATGACAAACTGGGTGTGAGCATCAGCAGATGCATAAATGCATTGATGCATGTGGGCATCAAAGGCAAAAATGGATACCTATTTACACCCCCCTTACAAGGAAATGATAAAGGGACCACTGCATCCTGCTATAAAAGCATGAATACCCCATATGACCTCACCACAAGGGCAAGCCATATGGAATGCCTGCCAGAGGAGAGCAGTTCTTGGGCTGGTAGGTGACTGGTGAGACCAGAGGGAATGGTGGGGCAGTAGGATAAAAACATAAATGGAAAGAAGCACCAGTTAAAGGCCAGTCCAGGGGCAGTGTTCTTTTCAGAGTGAAGTGCTAGGGTGTTGGACTTTGCTTCCTCCAGGTGTGTGTTACTTGCACTAATCCCTTACTGTCAAATATACTAGATGGTTTTAACTCTCATTTGGTATATTTATTTGTGGACTGACCCTGCATAAAGAGGAGGCAGTAATTTTTTTGGAGTGCAATGTAAATTGCTCTTATAAAAAGGGAATCTAAACAGTTGTTACTGGCTGAAACCAATCACATGACTGTGTGGTAATCTAGCCTACCACATGGTCATCCTGGTACTTAGACTTATCAAAATTCACTAAGCCAGTAGATTTTTAAAAATCTGTTTGGCAGCCATTTATTTCCCCTCACTAAACATTGAGCAATAACTGTAGTCTTGTAACCGTGCCCACAATACACCATTATGTCATACACATTCTCCCTCCCTGATAGTAAGGCCCACAAAGCAAACCTAAGATAAACATACCTGAAAGAAACTTCAAATCTTACTTCGAGATGGTGCCTTCAGTAGGTCATCACATATAGGACTAGCGCCATCTAGCGTCTGGCCGCACGGCAGACTCTTTCTAGCAATACCTGATGAGGGACCGCCAGCCAGATGTCACTTGACCGATGTCAGCATGACACTAAATAGTGGATGGTCTCCACCCCCACCAGTTCTTTCCTGCTATCGCCCTTGTGTCAGTCACATTGCAGACTTCCCAAGAGATTGTCATTGAAAGTGCTATTTTCTCATCTGTTTTCACCATGTTTTTTCCTTATATTTGTCGAATTGTCTTCTATGTCTTCACCAAAGAAGAAGTGTTCCACCTGTGGCATGCAAATTCCACACAAAGACAGCCATGTGAAGTGTGTGATCTGCTTAGGTCCAGACCATCCAGTTTCTTTTTGCCCGGACTGCCAGCCTTTTAACCAGGCCACACCTACAAGGAGGCAGCAGGCTCTGGAAGCCCATCTTTTGAAGACCCGGCTGGCATCTTTAGAAGAGCAGATGGAGTGGATCCGATCTTCTTCTTTATCTCCTTCCAGAAAAGAACATAAGAAAGAGAAACACAATGAGCGGGAGTGCTCCACAAAGATATCCCAGCCCGAGGCCTCTCGGACCTTGACCAGCAAGGCTTCTTCCCAGCCACCACCTAAGGTCAAGCCGGCTTTGATAGGTACATCGGACAAGTCCTCCTCTCTGGGTAAGTTGGCCACCAGCTCCTCTGACGGCCGCAGTGCACCTGCCATTAAGTCAACCCCCAGCTCCTCCGGGGATCACCCGGCCACTGGTAAGTTGGCTCCCCAGGCCTCGGGGACCTGCACAGCACCAGCCACTAAGTTAGCAGGGGGCTCCTCCCTCTCTCATCTGGCTCCTTCTGGTCAGACGTCCATCCTTGGTGGGCACTCAGATGTGGCTCTTCCATCGGGGCCATTCCGGTGCCAGATCGGGTGGTGCTGGTCCCAACAACGGTGGTCCCGACGACGACTTCCCTGGCACCAGACCTGCCTCTGACTTATACGACAGTGGACTCTATGTGGGTTCCCCCTCCATCAGCTCTTCTGATGTTGGGCCTTTACTCAAGACCCCGGACTGTCCCACATTACCCCTCAGGGTATCCTGGGGACCACCTTCCGGCTGGTCCTCCTCCAGATTGGAGTAGCGTGGGGCATTATTTCCCAGGTTACGGTCAGTACCTGGGTTACCAGGGGTGTCAGTACTCTCCTCCCGTAGTAATCCCTCCACCTACTCCTCCCTTCCCCCAACCTCAACCTCCTCCTCCACAGGCTCTGGTCCAACCGGACTTCAAGACTCTTATTCAGTCTTGGTGACAGAGGATATGCTCGGAGCTGGTATCTGACCTGGAGAGCAGGCTCACACCTCCATGATCTCCTAGGTATCCATCCCCGAGGAGCTTGTCCACCTCTCTGGTTCATGTCCTGGGGACATCTTGCAAGGATATCACTCTTCCAGATCTTGGACACCATAAGCACATGGGGGATGATGATGATGAGGATGGTGATGAGTCGCCAGAGGAGCCCTCGTATCACGAGTCTTTGGTCCCTAAGGCCAAGGTTTCCCCCAAATCACCTCTGGAGGACCCTGTCTTTTCAGACCTCCTGAGGTCCCTGTAAAACTACTTTGAGTGGGAGTCAGAGGAACAGGATCCGATGCGGCACAGACTCACCAAACACCTGGACCTGGAGTCTCTGACCCCGATCCCTGTTTTCCCATGGATAGGACCTCATCAGGACCTCACCTCTATGGTCTGGCACATGCCTCATTCCATCCCGGCTGTCCCCAAGAGGGTGAACAGGGTTTACTGGGTGCCCAAGGATGCTCCATTTCTTAACGATCATCCAAAGGCAGACTTTGTAATGATTTCAGCTGCTCGTGATCTCTCTTCAGCACCCAAGCACATGAGCACCTCTCCTCCAGACAAGGAGTCGAGGCAGATGGGCCAGTTCAATAAGAAGGTCTATTCTTTGGCCACATGTGTGCTTCAGTCCCTTAATTATGTGGCCCACATGGTGTCACACCAAAGAGCTACCTTGGCCAGGCTCAAGGCCCGAGTCCAATCTATGGAACGTTCAGATCTCAAGAGAAGCTCACCAAGGAACTCCGCCTGTCTCATTTTTCTTGCAGGCATGCATTGCAGGCTACTTATGACTCTGTCGATTCAGTAGCCTATGCCTCGGCAACTGCCATTGCTTTGAGATGACAGGCCTGGCTTTGCATCTCTGGCCTTGTAAATGAGGTCCAGTCTGCGATTCAGGATGCCCCCTTTTGGGCAATGACACCAAAGGCATCATCACAGATCTCTGGGATAAAGGTCAAACCCTGAGATCAGTGCAGTCCATGTACCAATTAGTTGCACAACAACAGCAGTAGCCCTTTCAGACAAGGACCTGGAGGCAGAGGAAGCAGACCCTGGCTCGTCACTAGGGTAAACATAAGTCCACGGGTCCTGCCACCCCTCCCACCTCCAAGAATCAGAGATGGTCAGGGGGCCCACCCCCTGACAATCCTGCCACCTCCTGACTCCCTCGCCCCACTCCCTCCTCAGCCTCAGTGCGAGGAGCTGGTGGAAGGGAGGTTTGCTCACCGTGCACAGGAGTGGCAGGGCATTACCTCCTATGCATGGGTCCTGCAGTTGGTGTCCGCCGGACACACCGTAGAATTTCTGGAGATTCCACCAGACTCTCCACCAATCCAGTCATCTTACTCTCGAGACCAGGCTCTTCTCATCAGAGAAGAAATCAACTCTCTCTTGCTCACAGACACTATGGAGAGTGTTCCTCTTCAGCAAAGGAGAAGGTGCTTCTACTCCCACTTCTACCTGGTTCCAAAAAAGTCAGGCACCATGAGACCCATTCTCGACCTGAGCAGTCTCAACCTGTTCACTGAGTACAAAAAATTCAGAATGCTGACCCTCCAAAGCCTTCTCCCGCTCCTGCTGGATATGCAGGATGTTTGCCTGCACATTCCAATTTTCTCCAGCCACCACCGGTTCCTGCAGTTTTGTTTCCAAGGGGAGCATTTCCAGTTCTGGGCCTTCCCTTTTGGTCTGTCTTTGGCACCTCAGGTTTTTACCAAGTGCCTGGCGGTGTTGGTGGCCTTTTTGTGTCACCAGGGCATAGGAGTTTTCCCTTACCTGGACGACTGGCTG
This sequence comes from Neoceratodus forsteri, assembly GCA_016271365.2. NCBI lineage: Eukaryota > Metazoa > Chordata > Ceratodontiformes > Ceratodontidae > Neoceratodus > Neoceratodus forsteri. Next base: position 1,110,163,402 of record CM057449.1, on the reverse strand, counting down.
ATTTCAGCCCCTTCCAGGGATTCTCTTTTGGAAGTTCTGTATTTTATTCTGAATCTGTTCTCCAAGTTGGGCATTACTGTCATTTTCCCCATGGCATCTCTTTCACCCGAATCAGAGGCTTCAGTTCATTGGGGCAGTCTTGGACACCATCCAGATAAGGGCCTTCCTTCCTCTGGACAGGGTGGAAACTCTGGTCCATCAAGCTTCAGTGGTGGCCTCATCCAGGACCATTCCAGCAAGGGAGGTCCTTCACCTTCTCGGCCTGATGGCGGCCTCCATCATTGCCATTCCCCTGGTGAGGCTCCACATGAGAATCACTCAGTGGTCCTTGTGGGTGCAATGGGATTGACTCCTGGATGAACTGGATCATCAGGTTCTGGTTTTGTCGGTGGTCCAGAAAGACTTGCTGTGGTGGGGAGATCCCTGAAACCTTTCCTTGGGTCTCCCATTCCAAAGCCCTGTCCCCTCGGCATCTCTGACTACAGATGCATCGAATATGGGCTGGGGGGGCACATTTGTGGGAACACCAAGCACAGGCACTTTGGTCCAGCTCGGAGGTGTTGCTGCATATCAACGTCCTGGAGATGAAAGCAGTCTTGTATGCACTTCAGACATTCCATATCCTTCTCCCCAAGGGATCACTGCTTATCCAGATGGACAACATGTCAGTAGTCTGGTATCTCAACAAACAAGGAGGAACTCGCTTGTGTGCTCTCTGCAGGGAAGCGATGAGAGTGTGGAACTGAGTAGTCCAGCACAATCTGTCCTTAGTGGCAGTGCACGTTCCAGGCATCCAAAATGTCCTGGTGAACAGTCTCAGCAGGTCTCGAGCCCTCAGTCATGAATGGGAACTAAGTCAGGAAGTGGCAGAGTCTCTCTTCCTAAGGTGGGGGTGTCCAGATCTCGACCTTTTCGCCTCCCCATTCAACGCAAAACTTCACAGATTTTGTTCACTCGTTCCAGAGCATGGTGCTTTCTGGCACGACGCGTTATTTCTTTCTTGGACAAGGACATCTTTGTACATCTTCCCTCCGTTTTCCATTTCCAGAGGGTTTTCCTCAAGCTTCAGGCAGAGAAGGTGCAGATGATCCTCATCACCCCCCTCTGGCTGAGACAGATTTGATTCCCACTTCTGCAACAGTTAGCGGAGGAACCAGCGGTTCCACTTCTGGTTACTCATGACCTCTTGACACAGAATCAAGGCCAGCTCATCCATCTGGGGCTCAGGACCTGGACATTGTGGCCATCACAGAAACCTGGTGTAATGATAACCATGACTGGGACATGGCCATTCCTGGCTACAACATATTCAGAAGAGACCGGGCAGGTAGGAAGGGAGGAACAGTGGCCCTGTATGTGGAAAATGACATAAGGGCCACAGAGATCCAGGAGGAACAAAATGGGGGTGAGATACTGTGGGTTAAGCTGGAAAGGAAAATGGGGCCAGCCATCCGCACAGGTGTGGTCTGTAGACCACCAGCCCAGAAGGAAGAAACAGATAGGGAGCTGATGCTAGCCATCAAAAGGATGGCAGACAAGGGTGAGGCAGTACTGGTTGGAGACTTCAATATGCCAGACGTGGACTGGAGCATCCCAGCAGCAGCATCAACTAGGAGCAGATTTATCCTGGACTCCCTTCAGGGTGCCTTCCTCAAGCAACTGGTCATGGAACCAACTTGGAAGAAGGTAATACTGGACCTCGTGCTCACAAACAGGGACAGTGTGATGGGGGTAACATTGGGGGAGCACCTGGGGAACAGTGACCACCAGTCACTGTGGTTTGAAATCACGGAAGGAGCAGAACCAAACCACACAAAAACACGTATCCTGGATTTTAGGGGGGCAGACTTTGGGAAAATGGAGAGATACTTGAAAGAGGCATTAAGGGGAATGGGCAGGAATCAGGGGTTGAGGAACAGTGGGCAGTATTTAAAATGGGGATTACAAGAGCAACAGAATTATGCATTAAGCAGGTTAGCAATAGGAAAAGGAAGAGGAGGCCATTATGGTTTTCCAAAGAGGTAGCAAAGAAAGTGAAAGCCAAAAAGATTGCATTCAGGCAATATAAAAAGACACAGGCAGAAGGGGACAGGGAGAAGTGCCAGGAGAAGCAAAGGGAGGCAGGGAAGTGAGTAAGAGAAGCCAAAGCTCAGACAGAAGAGCACATTGCAAAATCAGTGGATAGAGGGGACAAAACCTTTTACAGGTATATAAGTGAAAAAAGAAAGGCAAAGGGAGGGATAGTGAGACTGAAGGGGGAGGATGGGGGCCACGTGGAGGATGACAACAGTAAATCTGACATAATGAACAGGTATTTCTGTTCAGTCTTTACTGAGGAAGAGGAGGGTAATGGGTCTGAAGGGAGTACAAGGGGTGAGAAAGGTGCAGAAATGGACACAAGTCCCTTTCCACGAGAAAGGGTCCTGAAGGAACTGGAAGTAATGAGTTGATAAAGCAATGGGGCCAGATGGGATGGACCCCAGGGTCCTTGAAGAACTCAGAGAGGTGGTGGCTGAACCTCTGGCTATCCTGTTTAGCCGATCACTGGAAAAAGGGGAGGTACCCAAAGACTGGAGGACAGCAGATGTAGTCCCCTTATACAAAAGTGGGAACAAAGAGAAGAAGCGGGGAACTACAGATCAGTCAGCCTCACCTCAGTAGTGGGGAAGATCATGGAAGCACTACTGAAGGAGAGATTGGTGGAACATCTAGTTGTCAATGGACTGCAGGATTCAAGGCAGCATGGTTTCACCAGGGGGAGGTCATGTCAGACCAACCTCATTGAATTTTTTGACTGGGTGACTAGAGAGGTGGATCAGAGGAGGGCAGTGGACATGGCCTATCTGGACTTCAGCAAGGCCTTTGACACTGTGCCACACAGAAGCCTATTACACAAACTAGGAATATGGGTGTGGGCAGAACAGTAGTGTGGTGGGTAGGTAACTGGCTGGGCGGCAGGACACAGAGGGTGGTGGTAAATGGCTGTCACTCCACAGAGGGAAGAGTGACCAGTGGGGTACCACAGGGATCAGTGCTGGGACTGGTCCTATTCAACATCTTCATCAGTGACATTGCCAGGACCTAGAAGGCAGAATTTCACTGTTCGCTGATGACACAAAGCTCTGTAACAGAGTAGACACACCAGAGGGTGTAGACAGAATGAGAAGGGACCTGCAGAAACTTGAAGAATGGTCAGGGGTTTGGCAGTTGAAATTCAATGCAAAGAAGTGCAAGATAATGCATATGGGGCACAAAAACCCTGGCACAATATATCAGTTGGGGGGTGAGGATATAGCATGCACCAAGCAGGAAAGGGATCTTGGGGTTATCATCTCTGACAGACATGGGACAGACATAAGGCAATTCTTGTGGGGGGTAGGAAGAAATAGGCTGTTGGTTAACTAGGATCTGCGGCCTATCCTGTAGGTAGGGAAATGGGCAGACTAGATGAGCCAAGTGGTCCTTATCTGCTGTCAAAGTATATGTTTCTATGATGACCTCAAGGTAGGGAAACAGTGTGACAAGGCAGCAGGCAAAGCAAATAGGATACTGGGATGCATAGGCAGGGGCATCACCAGCAGGAAAAGGGAGGTCATGATTCCACTATACAAGACACTAGTGAGGCCCCACCAGGAGTACAGTGTACAGTTCTGGAGACCTTACCTACGTAAGGGCATAGACAGGGTAGAGAAGGTTCAGAGGAGGGCAGCAAAGTTGGTACATGGATTGCATCACAAGTCCTATGAGGACAGTTTGAAGGAATTGAATATGTACTCCCTGAAGGAGAGGAGGGAGACAGCGGACATGATAGAGACAAACAATATCTTACAGGGAGGAACAGGGTGCAAGAATACACTATTTGTAAGCGAAAAAGATGTTCCAGGACTAGAGGGCATGGGATGAAGTTGGATGGAGGACGATTCAGAGGAAATGTGGGGAAGAATTTCTTCACAGAATGGGTGGTAGACAAGTGGAACACCCTGCCTGAGGAAGTGGTGGGGGCTGAAACAATCATGGGATTTAAGAATGCATGGGATAGACATAAAGGAATTCTGGAGGTCAGGGGTAAGGGGCAACAGAGTTCTAGGAAAACATAAACTGAAGTTACAAACTCAAATGAGCAGACTATGTGGGCCATAGGCCCTTATCTGCTGACACTGTCTATGTATCTATGTAACGTCATGCGTGGCTCCTGTAGACATAGCGGTCTCCCGCTTTGGAGTCTCCTCTCGGGTCGCCCAGATAATTGTTGAGGCTAGAAAGCCATCTACTCGTTCCACCTATGCTATGATGTGGAAATGTTTTTCCATTTGGGTGGCTTCCAAAGATTGGAACCCTTTCTCTTGTTCTGCCCCACAAGTCATGGAATACCTCCTTCATCTTTCAGATTCAGGCCTATCCTATTCCTCCTTGAAGGTCCATCTTTTGACTATTTTGGCGAACCACGAGCTGGTGGATGGTAATCCTGTGGCTCAGTTGGAAGTCTTGAAAACCTTTCTGAAAGGGATTCTCCATCTGAAATCCCCCATCCACAGCCCCACACCACCTTGGGATTTAAACTTTGTTTTGGAGAAACTCACTCTCCCGCCTTTTGAACCAGTGATGAGCTGTGATTTATGCTTCCTGTCCTTGAAGATGTTTTTAGTTGCCGTTACCTCAGCTCAAAGAATTTCGGAGCTTCAGGCTCTAGTTTGTGAGGAGCCCTATTTAATTTTCCATAGGGACTGGGCGGTCCTCAGGACAAATCCTAAGTTTTTGCCTAAGGTGATTTCGGAGGTCACACTGAACCAATCAGTGGAGTTCCCTGTATCTTTTCTGTCCCCTGCGAATAGAGGTGAGGCACTCCTGCACACTATGGATGTGCATCACGCCCTCCAATGCTATACTCACCGTACGAAAGAGTTTCGTAAGAATGACTAACTGTTTGTCTCTTTTGCACCCAGATCTTTGGGCAAAGCTGTTTCTAAGCAGTGCCTGTCCAATTGGTTGGGCAATTGTATTTGCTTCTACTACCAGAAGTATGACAAGCATTTGCCAGGACCAGTCTGAGGTCATTCTACAAGGGGCATGGCTGCTTCCAAGGCTTTTCTGTGCAATGTTTCAGCAGACGATATCTGTGTAGCAGCAATGTGGAGTTCTGTCCATACCTTTACCAAACACTACAGTCTGGACTTTGCTTCTAGCTGGAGGGCAGGTTTTGGCCTAGCTGTTCTGCAGGGCATTCTGTCCTAGGCTTGTTCCACTCTGTGTTTTCCTTAGTTGTTGGAGTTTTTCCTCCTCCCTTGTTTCTCTCGGTCTCTCTGCAGAGGGACTGCTTGGGATTCAGTCCTATATGTGATGACCTACTGAAGGAACCCTCTCGAAGTAAGATAGTACAGTTACATAGGAACTTACTGTAACAGTACATCTTTGAGAGAGGTTCCTTCAGTAGGTCATATTTTTCCCACCCTCCTTCCCCTTTTTTATTTAGGGACTCCAGACTCTGTTTCCTTCTGCTGTCAGGCCTATTCCAGGCTCCGGCAGGAGAACTGGATGGTGGGCGTGGGGACCGTCCACTATATAGTGTCACACTGATGTCGGTCATGTGATGTCGGGTGGCGCTCCCCCATCAGGTATTGCTAGAAAAAGTTTGCCATGCAGCCAGATGCCAGTTGACGCTAGTCCTATATGTGATGATCTACTGAAGGAACCTCTCTTGAAGATCTACTGTTACGGTAAGTTCCGACACAACTGTACTTTTTTGTATGTGCAGGAGGCTTTTACTTTCATATTTAAAAGCTGCATTTCAGCAGTTTGTTACTTCTCCAGTTTTAAAAGTTACATTTCAGCCGGCTTGTTTCGCCTCATGCTGTTGCCATTGCAGTCCTGTTTCTACTGCTGTATTTTACATACAACTCAATCCCAACACTGTTACACAATGCGGCTCTACTAAGCTGCTTCCATAGAGCTTCTGACTGACTTGCTCTCCATAACTGTCTGTTGTACTATGCGGCTCTACACAGCCACTTCCAGAAAGCTCCTGACTGACTTGCTCTCCATCACTGTCTCCCGATATTCAATTACTCCCTGTCTCACCCCCTAACCCCCCCAAAGACAGTAACAACACAGTGACCCTTCCAACAAGCACAGTACAGCCACCATATAAACAATATGCCGGAATTGCAATACACGACACAGATGAGGAAAAAACTACAATTACGGATACTCCATTGGGACAAAATACACAAAGTCAAACCTGTAAATACAAAGAATACAGCAGGTGGAAGGACTATTTTACATAAAAATCCCACATTAATTGTAACTTTTGTCATTCGTACAATACTTTTTTCTAATAATTATACATTTTTAACAGTAAAAACCCATTTTATAAGTGCAATAACACCCTCTGGTGTGTGCATTGTGCTACATTGCCGCACTTCCTAGATGGTTGCCTCACAGTGCACTTCAGGTGTGCGATGATCTAGCACAATGCACACACTGTCATGTGTTATTGCTAGCTTAGTGAGTGCATTTACTAATTGTTCTGTTTTGAGACTGGCTTTGGGAGATCCTTCCCAGTATGTGCACCAGCCCCCTGCACCAGTTACACAACCTCTGTTTGTTGTTGTTAGCCAATCATGGAGCAGCAATGGCAATAGCTGAGAATGCAGCTGTTCTCCTGCCTTCCCAACCAGAAGAAGGGTGTCGCCATGACAGCTGCTGCTATTGGCGTAGAGGCACTGGAAGAATCAGGGAAAATCCAGAAAAAAATATATATAAAAGAGGAACATTGCAAAAAGAATGATGCATCATGTTGGTTAAAAGCAGGTTAGACAAGACAAGACAATTTTATTTTATTTTAAAGGGCAGCATTCATGCATAATAGCTGTCATAAATTGAAAGCCGATGAATAGCTCTATAAAATGAGGTATCGGGCTTACCTGTTAACTACCAACAGTTCTGAGATACAGTATACAAGACTAACCAAGAGGTCTGCTGAAGTAGCATGTCAGTGTCAGTTAGTGGCATACAGAATCAGGAGGTCATGGAGGTAGTGTGGGCTTAGTTTGTTATAAGTTTTAAGCTGATGGTAACATGCCTGTACTGTACGCTGTAAGTCAGAGAAGATCATGCTGCACCAGTATTACTATATCTGTGCTATCTGTATGGAAATCAGTAACCTGGATCTATTCTGTACTAACTGAAGGTAGCATAACAACAGTCAAGGTAGATCCACATATAGAACACTACAGTTGTTAAGTGACTATGAATGCATTTGTTAGAGCGGCCAGGTCATCCCCAGACAGATAAAGTCCCAATTTGACTATATTCTTAAGGAAAATGGACACGTTTCACAACTGCAGACACTTAAGCAATAATGTCTAACAGGGTGTGTGTTGTGCTGGGTTAATGTCACGCCTCAGGTGGTTGGGCATGAGGCCGCAGGCCGAGTGCATCCAACAACTGAGGCGTGGCGTTATCCCAAATGACACACACCCTGGAGGGCATTATTGCTATTATACAATGGCTCATTGTTATACATAATAAAAAAATCATTTTAAAGATGTTTTTGTGTGGAAAAATATTTTTTTGGTTTTTAAGAGAAGATGAAACAATCAAGCAAATAGTCAAGCATATCTAGCTCATCATATAGCTCATTTACAGGTTCACAGTGAGGCTGAGACTAGACCCATGATGATGTACTGGGATAACATCACGGGTCCAGCCCAAGACTGACCAATCAGAGTCCAGGATTTTTTCTTGCCATTGTATAATTGGGATTATAGAGAGAGATGTCAGTCAAGGGTAACTGCCAAATTAATGGTCATTTCTATGCCTCTTTCCAACATAGCATCAGAAATTGGGAGACTGGCACAGTAATGTTGCCAATCATTGCTGGCAGATAAAAGCTTGGGCTAATCTAAAATATCTCCATCTTGTCTGGTTTTAGCCTGAGACAGCTAGTAACAATCAAACACCAGACTTCAGACAGGCACCAATCTAATTCAGCAACTGAGTCATCCCACCCAAGGACAATCAAAGGCACAGCTGAATGTCATTTGCACAGAAGGAAGTCCCCAGTATCTTCTAACAATCTTCTCCAGCAGTACCATATACTGTGTACAACAAACAACATCAGGGAATGGAAGAAAATCTGTGTCACCCCACAGCTGGATGCAAAAGGCTTCGAAAAGACTTTCTTCAGCAATCACCCCTTGCACTCTTCCAGATAGAAAAGAGTGGAACCAAGATAGTGCCATCCTGTTCAGTCTACTATATTTCTCGAGTCAGAAAGGGATGTAAAAGCTAATCATGGCCAATGAAACGTAGTCCTGTTACTCAGGACCAGAGCTAATATAATTAATCAAATGGTGATGGATTGCAGTATAGTATTTGCTCCCAACTGGAGTTTTTTTTTTGGGGGGGGGGCTGGTTAAGCCTGTCCTATAGATATTGGTGAATATAGATGTAACCCATAGGTGGTGCTATCCCAAGGGCTACTAACCCTGCCTGCCTGGCTAGTAGCAGGTTAAGAGGCCTAGGTTCTGTGACGGGTGCCTCCACCCAAAGGTCAGGCTTGGTTTCTGTCGGGCTAACCAGGCCACAGCCCTCTGGAACACTGTGACCCCCATCTTTTCCCACTATAACCCACACAATACACAATATTCAACTTCCCAACACCCCAGATATGCTGTGTACATACAATTGTATTTGGCACTTACCCCCAGGACTGCTTCCTTCCATTGGCTCTGGGGTTCCCCTGTAAAATAAGGCTAAACAAGGCACACAACTGCAATGCAATACCTTTAGCATATACTGATACACTGCTAATGTAACTTTCAAAGAAAAGAAGATCTGATTTACAGGCTCTGTGATGGAAAAAGAAAACACTTGCACAACACAGTATTTGTAATCCAGAGCCGGAGGGCTCAGTTTGTGAAGAAAAGAAACAACAAACAATTAGATGACACACTTTTGCTTTAAAGGATGGTTACAGGGAGCTACCCTGATAGTTACTCACTGTACCCAAAGCTGACCACAGGTTGGAAGAAGGTTGCAGCAGTGGATGGGAGTTCGGGATTGCCAAAAGAAGCAGGGCCCTCGTTGACGAATCTTCTGTGTACAGCAGGGCAGGAGGATAAGACCCTCATGGCAAGGTCTAACTGCATTAACCAGAAATGGATTCAGTCCAAAGGGAGCTGGGTATGACTCCCAGCCCTCAACACTCAACTCAGTCTGGGGGAAAACCAGATCGTGACCCCCCTCCAGTTCACAACACATTTATATGTAAAAGCCAGCAGCTCAAAGTTCAGGCTGGGGGTAAAACAGATCACAACCCTCTTCTGGTTCACAACACATTTATATGTAAAAGCCAACAGCTCACAGTTCAGGCTGGGGGACTAAAACGATGAGACGTTAAACCGAGGTCCCATCTGCCTGGATTGGTGGTAGTTCAGGTGGATGTTAAAGATCCCATGGCACTTATCGAAAAGAGCAGGGGAATTTCCCCGGTGTCCTGGCCAAATTTTCCTCATTCACTATAAATACCACCAACAGCTTAATCTGGTTTCAAAGTCAGTTGGCATTCATCTGTATCCCCCTCCCCCGGGTCGTGCCTGAAAATAGGCAGGATTTGTCTAGTGCACTTACCCGGTCAACAAAAGCTAAATTAAATTAAATTAAAAACAGATCACGACCCCCATTAAATGCACTGCACATTTACTGTATATGTAAAGAGTATTTTACTGTACCAGGCAGTCTGCTCCGCGATCCTGATCGCAGTCACTGCTAACACCCAGGAGCACAGAGGTAGCTGAAGTTCCTGACAGGCCGATTGCATTTAGCAAAATCTTTGGACTTCTACAGGTTGAGCCTGGTTTTTAAATCAGTAGCTCAGTTCAGTTCTGCACACTGGATTTAGTCCGATAAACCAAGCACTTTTCTCCTCTCAGTGCAGAAAACAGCAAGCAGGCCAGAAGTCAGGCCTTCCACGATTCTCTCACATGAACTACGGCGCAAAACAGCTGCCCAAGTTCTACGAGCTGCTTCTCTCTCAGCTTCCCACACAGATCTGGCTTGCCAGCAGACAGCCGAGGGGCTCTCACTTAGATTCAAAAGATTTGGTTGGTCGGTTCAGGTGTCAGTCACAACAGGCTTCCTCTATAGATGCAAAAAGGTGCCAACAGTCCAAAACTACAATTCCCAGAGTCTCACTCCACACAGTCCCATTTCATCAGGCTCCATTTGAGAGTCCCAAGTACTGATTGGTCCCATTCTGCAGTCTGGGACCAAAATGGTGGAGCTACACAGAACAGTCCTTGCTGCAATCAAGACAGGTTAGAACAAACAACATCTTTCTCACTCTAAATAATTATCAGCAAACAGTTATATCTTTCCAAAGAGCTCCCTCTGCACAATTAGCGATGGCAGAATGGAGCGATTATTTAGCAGCCCAGGCGGGACTCGGACATAGAAACACACAGACCCCCCATTTAAAATAATAATGACTGCAAGCAGGCAGCACTTAAAGAGACAGTACATGGAGGCTTTAAAAGTGCTCATTGGCAACAACATTTAAACGGCTTTAGCGCCGAACACCAACCAGGCTGTGAGCAATTAGGCAAGCTCTTGGAAGACTTTCCAGGAACCCCCATTTGTGGGGGTTACGCAACTAGTTTGTAAATGTGATGTTAATACCAGGCTGGTAGAGTAACAAATTCAAAGGGAGTATAAGTGAGCTTTACAATGAAAATATTTTGGAAATAAACAATGAAGTAGTAAAAGAATAATAATTTTTTTTAAACTTTCTTTTTATCAATTTTTAACATAATTTGGTACATTTAGGTTGGGATTTTTAAAGGGTTGACGCAGCACTTGTGTCCATATTTCAGACACATCCAGGCAGGTACATCAGGTGATTGCAATGTATTTTCAAACATTGTGATGCATTTGTGACCCTTGCAGCAGTTTACTACAAAAAAAATGATGCATGCGTCAAACTTTTGACGCATGCATCATTTTTGAAGCATGATTGCTATGAGTTGCACTTGGAGGTTAGACAACCTTTTAGGTGGTCTGCTAACAGTGTAGGTGAATGTTATGTGGCTGTGTCCGACAAACAGGCATGGCCTTTTGAAAATGCCAGCCATTGGGTTTAACATAGTATAGTAAAATCAGTTTACTACCATTTAGACACAAACCAAATAATCCAAATTATCTTATTCCCCACCTCAGGGTCTTCTAGCTTCCTGACCAGCCTCCTGTGAGATACTTTACAGAGTCAAAGTACTTACTGAAGTCCAGATACAGGACATCAACCACCTGGCCCTTGTCCACTGCTCTGGTGACCCAGTTGAAGAAGTCGATTAGGTTAGTCTGGCAGAACCTCCCCAACACAAACCCATGCTGCCTCACATCTTGGAGCCTGTTTTCCTCCAGAAAACCCACCAATCTCTCCTTCAGGATGGTCTCTATCAACTTATCCACTATTGAGGTCAGGCAGATCGGCCTGTAATTCCCTGGTTCATCCTTCAGTCCACATTTATGGAGAGGCACCACATGTGCAGTTCGCCAATCTCAGGGCATGGTCCCTCACTCTGGAGAAGTGATAAACAAGTCTGCCAGGGACCCTCCAGAGCCTCTGTCAGTTCCTTTAGGACCCTTGGGTGCACAACATCTGGCCCTGGGGATTTATCCACCTTCAGGACACTTAAGCTCTTAAGTACCCTGTCAGCTTGAATAATGACTTATCCATGACTTCCCCCTTCCCAGTCCCCACCTCCAGTTCCCTTATGGCACTGATCCATCCTTCTCTCTATACAATAAAGAAGTACTTGCATAGTACCTATGCTTTTTCTTCACTGCCATCTGCTAAACCACCCTCCTACTTTAATCTATGTCATCCTTGATGTTCCATTTTTCCTTCATATATTGGAAAAATGCCTTCTCTCCTGTTTCTACCCCCATCCTAGTTCCACTTCCCTGTTTACCTTGTTCACCCTAACCACTCTGCTCACCTCTTCTAACTTAGCAGAGTAATCCACCCTACCCTCCTCCTTCTAAGTAAATGTGTACTTCTGCAAGGTTGCCCTCTTGTCACCTACAGCTTTTGCCACCTCTCTTCTGAACCAACTGAACATTTTAGTTTTTGTTTTCTTATTTTTGATTTTGGCACACTTACTAGTGGCCTCCAACAGTTCCTCCTTTACTATTGCCCATTTTTGTTCTACAACCATCTCCCTTCTGATCCTAGTAAGGTGTCCTATGAGAATTTCTCCCATTCTACCAAAGTCACCCTCCTAAAGTCCAAAACCCTTGTCTTAGTTCTGACCATCCCCTGCCCATGTCCAGGAGCAATCACGTTGTGTGGTGGTCATTACCTGCAAGTGGCTCTTCTACTTTCACATTCAGACATGCTCACAATAGGACAGGACCAGGTTCAGTACAGCCCTCTCCCTAGTGGGGTCCATGCATCCAGGGCCAGAAAACAATACTGGAATGCATCCAGCAGAACTTGCTTCCTAGTGCAGGAGATAACCAGGATTTTCCTGTCCACCCCAGGTAGACTGAAGTCCTCCATTATTACAACCTCCTGCTTACTGGCTATTTCTGTGATTTGAGACCCAAGTGCCCTGTCCAGCTCCCCTTCCTGGTAAGGTGGTCTGTAGTCCACCGCACTCTTAGTTTCCTCCCTTTAGTGGATTGTACCTCCTGTACCCACAGTGCTTCAGCCTTATCCTCCACCTCTTCCTGACTGCTAAAAGTTATCTCATCCATCATGTACACGGCCACTCCCTCCCTTCCCATTCTTCACTCTTTTCTATACAAGTTATACCACCGAACTGCAAGATCCCAGTTGTGGTTTTGTAGATCAGATATGTATGAAATTTTGGATTTTTAAAATAAAGATCTCCTTTGGAGCATGCAATTCAAAAAAGTATCTCCCTGTCATCTCAAAAGCCAATGGGAAGATGGTAGTGCTGCATTTAATAGAGCCATTCTGAGATTGTTTTAAGTTCATGTCAATGTCAGTGGCTTAGCCAGCCCAGTGGCGCTGAGGGTTGAGGTGCTGGATGCCACACCTTGCGCCACGCTGGCAACCGGGGTGCGGGAGCGAGCTCGGGTGCCTGGGGTCGGCAGGGGAGGGTCGAGGATATATGCCCTTGTGGTGTTCTCCTCCCAGGGGGATAGGGGGTGGGTTGTCCCAGTCTGTTAGTGGCCCCCAATGGAGACCAGGGGCATTGCAACAGATCAGGAATGCAAGCAGCAGCGAGACCGACGTTGGCAGGGTTGCCATGTGCCAGTTCGTCAGGATGTGCTTCTCGCTAGGGGTGAGGGGGTGGGCACAATAATCCAAGTAGAATATCCCTCCGATCGGTCTGTGGAGATGATGGGGGCTTCTGAAGCATGGCCTACATTCCCCCACTGGCCCAGCTTGTCAGGAGCTTCCTGGGTGCCAACCCGTAGGCTGTGCGGACTCCAGCATGAGTCAGGGGGCTGGGGTCTGGTCTGGGCAGTGTGGGTGGAGAAGTTCCATGGCATGGGGGTTCAAGCAGGGAGTTAGAGGCCCTAGCCCTGTAAAGTACCCCAGATGGATGCACAGACCATCAGAGTACATAAATAGAAATGTAAAAAAAAATACAAAAATAAAAATGTTAGTGGCTCAGCAGGTAGCATGTTCACCTCTGGAGCTAGAGGATCAAAAGGTTGTGGGTTCTAATTCCTTACCAGGCACTTGGGGTAATACCTATAACTGACACTGTAGTGCAGTATGAGGGGTGCTGCACTGTTTAGGTGCCATACTTTAGATGAGGCATTCAACCAAGGTCTCTTCTGCCAGCTCTGGTCACTGTCCTGGTGGAAGATAAAGATCCCATGGCACTTACTGAAGAAGAGTAGGGGAATTTTATTAGAGAATGATGCATAGGTTACTGTGTGTTATGACATTTTTTTACACACCTGAGGTGTGTGAAGACCTATAACCTCGAGAGCGAAGCTTGAATGGTTTATTAGGACATCACACACCTAGGGTGTATAAAAAAACTTCATAGACACACAATTGTCTGTGTTGTATTTTTATAATTACAGGTGCAAGGAGTCAATGCAAAAGAAAGTTACTGAAGCAGCAATGCTGTGATCCCTGCTGCTGCTCAGTCTCCCTACTTTGTTTTTGGTTTATTCATTTATGCTGTTTCTCACTTTGCTTTTTTATCATTTCTGTTAGGCACCCAGAGCCTCCGGGATTGTGCTCTCTACAAATAAAATTGCCTTGCCTACTCCACACTGAGACACACACACACACACACACACACACACACACTCTTTCTCTGTCTCTCCCTCTACAGTACAGACATTGTTTTCCTTTTTCTTTTAGTTACACTGTGGAATCGTGTGTAGTCAGCCATGGCCCATTCCCAATTACAGTCGCTGTCTCCCAAAGTCCCACCCACAGCGTACCAACACCAGGATCAATCAGATAATTTTTTTAAAATGTAAAGGCAGGATCAACCAGATAAATAATATAAAAAATGAATACGGTACCCATGATGGAAGAGGCAAGTGATAATGGAGAAATGGAGCCGCCATATTTGCTGATGTGTTCAGCCCACCCATACACAAACTAAGAGCCAATGAGGTAGCACGCTACAAATTAAGCAAACTAGGAGTAAAACTAAACACCGTAATAACTGGGTAATCCAGTTATTATGGTATTTGAAGAACACATCGAGTCCGTGTATTAAAGGGGGGTCATCAGTAATTATAAATATGTATCGCCCCATCACAATACAACAAAATCAAGCAAATAAAAAATACAAGAATACCAAAAGGAGTAACTGTAGCATAATCATGAAACAATTGAAAACTGAGTATAAGTACCTAAGAACTGTAAACAAAAAATACTAAGAGACATCACCACGTGCCCAATGAGAAATAAAGCGTGACCTAATCCAACCACTGTAAAGCCCTACCTCAAGCAGAACACTTTATTATTCAGCAAGCCAGGTAATCCCTCTCCATTTGTTTCTAAACAAAGAGTGCGGGAGAGTTCTACATTCTTTTTCATGAAGGTTCCATAACTCTTCATTTATCATATATTTGAAAGTTTATTGTTCCATCAAAGACCATCACAAGCTTAAAAGCATACAAGAGTTATTCGCTCTTAGTAGACAATAGTTAAGATCACAGATAAAACATCACACAAAACAATACTTATAAATAGATACACACATAGACTAAACTTGTACAGAATTACTTGTCATACATACACTATCACAGCTGGAATGTGCCAAAGTAGTCAACTCAATTTGTTTTTATAATCCTTTCTTAGTATGGATTCTGAAGACAGCTTCTAGATAGCAAGCAGTAGTTTTGATAATTAGATCATCATTTGTAGTAAATAGTATTTTTAGAATTAGTTGGCAGTCATTTGACTGTATGTTACACAAAAGTGGTGTAAGCCATTTAAATCTTAGTTTAGCGTAACATAGAGGATAATGGATGGGAACCAGTTAATAACAACACTGTGTTCCCATCGAGAGGTTGTCATGACAACATAGTAAACCTCAAGAGCGAAGCTCGAGAGGTTTACATTTGTCTTGATGACCTCGAGACGGGTACTCAGTGTTGTTGTTAACTGGTGCCTATCCATTGTCTTTTATAGTGTATGGGCACCAGTTATAACAAATTTGCGCTTACTTTTCTTTTTTTCTTCATGCTGCTCTCCCTCTCGGTCAGCTCTCACTGTCACAGCTGTTTGGTCCGAAGCCCTATGACAGTTGCAGTCCGAATTTCAGTTCAAAATGGCATTACAAAACGTTAAAACAAAAACACAAATATATAACTGTTGAACACACACACACACACACACACACACACACAAAAGCGTTTTAAAAAGAACCAAGTGTCCAACAATCCGATAGGTTGCAGGGATCATGTGATGGCAGAGAGAGTTGAATCTTGGGAAACTTTACTACAGGAACATCGCAAATATGAGTCGGCCCTGTTGTGAGATGGATAGCGCTGCCTGAGTGGAATTTAAGCCCTCAGAGGTAAAACAGAGAGAAACAAACAATAAAAAATTACATTGAGCACACCGTTTTTCATTTGTTGCTTTCTATGATATGTGCCATGCTTGCTTTACATGGCGACTGCTACTTTCTGATCAATCATTGTTGTTATACCATCGATGTGACGTACCATCGATGGGTTAACAACAAAGTTACATCACATCGATGATATAACAACCCTGGTTAAAGACAGATTTTGGTAGATAACAACGTTCTACCATACATTATAACAGCAGTTAAACATGACATGCTTCAAATCATCCACATCAATATTGTTACAAGCACAATACCTTGCATGCATATCAGTAAAGCCATTGTACCTAGCACTTATAACTTTACTTGGAAACAGTTCCAGGTGGTATTTAGTATAGAGTTTCCTTCGATTAATATCAGTCCAAACATCTAGATAATACCTGTAGTAATGATTCACATCATTCAGAACTAGCCAATGGGAAATATGTAGATTTTGAATACTCCTTAAGTCTTTTGTATTATGATTTTCTGACATTTTTTATTGCTTATACCAATTCCCTTAGGAGCATAATTTTCCAGAAACTCCAGGTTATTTTCTTTTAAAATGGAACATTTTTTTTAACCAACTTGATTGTAGTATTTTGCATTCAATCCAAGAATATTTTTCCTTCAGGCACAGGTGTGGGATGCAATTTTTGTCTAATTGAAGCAATTTTAGCCAGTAGCATTTATCATGTGAATCAAAGCCAACAATGGCAGTCTTTTTTCTTGCAAGCATCTAGCTTGCTAAATATCCCATTTAAGACATGCAAAGATGACAGATGCCATGCTCTCATCCCATCAAGACCAAGTGGAATGCAGTTTCCCCAGCACCAGGGTTGAGTATACTATAGTTTCAAGTATCAGGGCAGACCTTTCTCTAGATCATAAAGTCCAGGGGCCAGATATGCAAAAATTAGTGCTGGTACTGATGGGTCTGTGCCTGTGCTATCCAGGTTTGTGTCCTTCTTTGGGGTGGGGTCTATATTCAATGGGCCCTGTAGTGCACACTTAACCTGTTAGTGCCCAGGCACTAATGTAAAGCTGCACCCGTGCAAATGAGAGGGGCCCATCCTGCATACAGGATGTTCAGTGGTTTACAATGGCAGTAAACAGCACCCAAAGTGGTGCTATTTTTCATTTCTGAAAATCTCGACTGAACTGGGTGCTACACCCGCACACCCACTCCACAGATTGCCAAGCCTGCACCCCTACCCTACTGATGGTGGGATAGCTGTACTACAGCCACCTACCCTTGATTGCCAGCATGTTAGTGAGGATGCAGGTCGTGGTGTCCAGTGCCACCCCCACCCCTGATCACCCAGCCTGTGTCCATTGCCTATCTCTCTGCTGTCTAATGGTACCCCCCACTCCCTGAGCACCCATCCCATAGATGGGCTAGAACTCCCTGGTGTCTCATGGCACCCTGTATAGGTTCTACACCTCCCTGGTGTCTAGCACCCCCAACCCCTGATCACCCATCCTGTATGCTAACACATATTTGAATCATCTAGTAGCACCCCCCATCCCCCATCACCTGTTCTGTAGTGCAACACACATCCCTGGTGTCTAATGACACTCCCCATCTACAATCACCCATTTCATATGTGTTACACCTCTCCTTGATGTCTAGTGGTACCCCCACCCCCCACTCACCTGCCCCTCACATAAAACACCTCTCCCAGGTATTTAGTGGCATTCCCAACCCCTGATTAGTCAGGGCACTAAATGGCTTGTGAAGACAACATTAAGCATACTCCATCCAAGTAGTGTAAGTTATAATCAAAGCAATAAAATGATGCCAGCAAATCTAACCTGTCCCTTTAAACCCTCATCCGTGACACTGCATCTTACTTTCATCCACCCAAACGTCTCAGAAAAAGTTATCTATAACAACACTGCATAAAGCACAGGCTGCCTTTACAGTGAATCAATACCATAAAGGACCTGTGGTAAACTGAACCAGTGAAGGCTCAAAGAAATGTACGGTATAGAACCCGAATTTAGAGGGGAAAAGCTTCCCACATGAGACAGTGGCCAGAAATGAGCAGGTTGTCTGCCGAAAGACTCCTTTTTATGTGAAGCAACCAGGCAGAACACTTGGCACCTTCTAGCTGGAATCACTATGGCAGAGGGAGGACACTTGAATACACACAAGAGTCATGAACCTATACCCCCCAGTGAGCTGCTGAGCATGGTGTCTATGGAATATTAGGTGCCTCTTATGAAACATACAATAAAAACATATGAATGTGAAAAATATAAACTTGTCACACCAGGGGATAATGTTATAACGTAACTTCTTTAACTGCATTTACTAGTCCTGACCTGAATGGGCAGCTTGCTTGTTACCTCTGCCTCCATGTGCACCCCACCCTGCAGAACACTGATGATGTGTAGGATTTTGAGGTGAGAACTTGATCTGATGGCATTAGCTTCAAGTATGTCCGCTCAAGCTGCTTTGATAGTTTAATCTGAGTGGTCATCAATGGCGATGTGGAGCTAGAAATAAAAGGGAGCAGTTACCCCATAGCTTGGTATTTGGCACACCTCCCCTAGGTGTCTAGTAGCATCCCTGATCTCCCGACCCATGTACTCTATAATATCCCTGGTGTCCTGTGGCACCCCCACACCACCCCTGAATACCACTTGACCAATAGACCTGCTAACAGTGGTGGTCCAGTGGTCTTCCACCCACCCTGCACACACCCAGAACACCACCCATCCAACCCCCCTACCAGTTAATTCAAGGAAGTGCATTGAATCCCAAAACAGTGACTGGCACAGCCTACCTATCACCTCCTTGGCTGATCACCAAATGAATTGACAGTGAGCACATGTACAGTGTACAGTATACTGTATCCTGTACATGTGCTCACTGTCTGCTCATATGGTGACCTGCCAAGGAGGAAAGAGTAGGGCTGTGCCAGTCACCATGTTAGGACTCAATGCACATCTTTGGACTGACTGGTAAGGGGAGGTGGCTCTTTAGTGTCCTGGGTACATACAGGGTGGATGGGGAGCCACTTGACTACCAATATTTGCTGCTCTGGTTGTCAACAGGCATTCAGGGGATGGGGGCAGGGGTAGCACTGGACACCATAGATATTATAAGGTAAATGGGTCTGGTGGCTGGGGAGTGGGGGAGTGCCATTAGACAGCAGGGAGAGGTTATAATGTATGGACTGGGTGACCGGGGGGGGGTGCCACTAGACATTATGGAGAGCTTTCTATAATATGGTGCAGGAGATCAGGGGTTGGGGGTTAACAAGACACCAGGGAGAGGTTATAATATACAGACCAGATGCTTGGGGGTGATGTGTGCTGCTAGATACCAGGGATGAGGTGCAGAAGCTCACAGGATGGGGGCAAAATGACGATCATTCATCATGCAGGTGAGTCCATAATAAGCATGCAAATGGATCCTTAGCACC
Organism: Neoceratodus forsteri; assembly: GCA_016271365.2. NCBI lineage: Eukaryota > Metazoa > Chordata > Ceratodontiformes > Ceratodontidae > Neoceratodus > Neoceratodus forsteri. The sequence goes on along the minus strand of CM057449.1, from coordinate 1,110,143,910 downwards.
TTGCATGCCTAATAGGCTCATTTGTATGGAGTGGCTGAATATAGTAACGTGGATCCTGGTGCTATCCAGTCCTGATGTGCTGTTTCCTGTGGGCTGGATACAGCTCAGGTCCATGTTGGGGCAGGCAGTTTGAATTAGCACTTTGCCGACATGGGCTGATATTCAGTTGGAGAGTGCTGGTACGCTATCTGACTGAATATAGCAGCCTCAGGGTCCAGCGCAGGTGGCTGCACAGTGCAAACCGTTGCACTGCGCTTTCACCTGTTTTTAAATATCTGGGCCCAGATATTTAAAATGTATGAACAAGTAAAGAAAAGAAGTTACATTGTTTCCTCAATAATTTGGCAACCTTCATGGGTTCACACTTGTTCTTCTAGGCTTTAATGTTTAACATTTCCTTTCACACATGATCTATTCTGGACAAATACCCATTTTACATCCCACATTTTTTAGGAATTCATTTTTTGAAAAGCTGATGAGCAACTGTCTGTTCCGCTGCTCCATGAAAAGCTGACCAGTAATTGTCTGCTCTGCTACCCCATATTTTGGGCTGAACACCGATGATATATAAAAAACTCTGGATACCATTTTTTCATACTGTAAAATGTTTCCCTGATTTTTCTTCAACTTATGGTACAGTTAGCATCCATTCGTTAATTTTTAAGAAACAATCCGAGATATATGTGGAAGAAGGATTCTTTTTTCCCATGATCACTTTCAGCTTATTATCCTCCCAAATGATAGCAAGATGCGAGTCAGCATGCCTATCTAAATAATTCTATGCCTACTCTCTGGGGACCCGTTATAATGGGTTTCAAATTAAAACTAAAAAATACACAATAAAAAAGGCCACTGGATTAATCATTTTTAATCCTCCTTCCTTAATCTCAGAATATGTGCGGCCCCTTTTCTTTGGGCTGAGACAGCTCCTCCACAAAAGGTGAAAAAAATACTGTACAGCCTGGTTTCCAAGGAAGCTGTGGTAGGATAAACTAAACTAAGCACATAAGCCACACATGCCAGCCATCTCAGAGAGCTGGTTGAGTTCATGCATCTGCAACTCTTAGAGTTCATACTGCCTAACTACATTACCCACTGTAAGGATGGAAGGGGCAAAAGAGAAGGGGGGTCCTATTCTATGTTAAATCAGAGCTATACGCTGAGGTCTTCATGCCTAATTATACTCTCTTGACTGCCTGTGAATGGCTGGTACTGCAGTTGACTCTAGGTATCAAGAAACATAGTCTATGCTGTATTTATAACCCCCCAAAACAGGTGTCAGATGCTCAAAAATATGATATGTATGATATCCAAACTGGGTCACACTGAATTAATAGCACTGGTGATTTCATCTCAGCTTACATAGAAGTGCTGGTCGATCACAACCTGAAGCAGATCCTTTCTGCCCCAGCTAGGTTTAACAATAAAACAGCGAACCATTCCCTCATACACTGTGTATTAGTCCGCAACCTATCTAGGATCAGGTTTTCCAGCTACTGACTAGAAAAGACACAATAAGTGACCACTCCACTGTCTATTGTCTTTGCCACAATAGTGCTATACATAACCCTGACCCTGAGGAAGTACTGTACGCAGCTACAAAGATTTCAGCACTCAAGCATTCCAAGCTGACTTAGTTGCTATGGATTGGACTTTCCTGGACACAATCCCATATGTCAATTGTGTTTTGGAACTTTTTCATTGCTGAACTCACAAAGCTTTTTGACAAGCATGCATCTCTGACCAAGTGCTGAGTTAAGAATCTAAATTCAGATTGGCTGGCCACAATCTGCTAAAATGGCTCCCCGTGATAAGGGCATCTACTATTGAGCACTTACAAAAAGGATGGCTCAATAGCAGCACCTGTTCACAGGGCTACTGGACAGGGGGCGAATACGGATATAGCAACATCCTGTCGCTATATGTATATGTGCACATGGAGGGGAGTGAGCACACCATGCGATGGGCGGAAGGGGAGGCAGGGTTTGTGAGGTGTAGTGCGGTGGTTTGTTGCCGAGCTGGCAGTGTGGTGTGGTGGGTTCATGGCATGCTAGGGTTGGAAGGGTGCTGTGTTCACGTCAGTATTTTTGTGCCAGGCCGTGGTAATTTTTTTTGTTTGTTTTCACCCCCTTCTGACATGCACCCCTGGAACTGAGAATACCTTTGTTGGGAGGGTGGGGGGTGCAGGGGGTGCGGCCCCCTTAAAAACAAAAAAAACTATGTTTTGGGTGCCCTTTCAGTTTGCGCTTTGAGTGTACATCGGCAAAATAGATTTTCACCAATGCACATTCGCCCTAACGGCAATCGCCTTTCCACGATTGCCATTATCACATAGAACCTGTTCAAATGGATGGTCACATTTTGTCTGTTTCCCTATAACAAATCAATTGCATGCAACAGGTTAATTGCACTGCAGTTACACATTTGTTGCATGCAACTACATTGTGGTTGCAATGCAGTTACAATCAAATTGATGAAATCCAGGAACCAGGTATGGGTCTCTCTTTAAAAAAATCAAACTCCAAAACCACCTGGGAGGCCTACAGGCAACTAGGGAATAAATACAAATGTGAACACAACCTAGTCAAGATCTTGTATCTTACAGCTCAGCAAGTGGCCAGCCTAAGTAATTCCCCAACATTTTGGTGGTGCATAAATAACATACGCAACCCTAGAACCACAGCTGTCCCCATGGCCATCAAAATTAATGGTACCAACCACACGGATCCCAAAACAGTGGCAGACTCATTCAACAACAACTTCTGTCATATAGAGAAATATGTCCAACCCATCACAGGTGGGGCATCTCATATAGCTGTACACGAGCCAACCTTAGATTTGTGCTCTCCTGTTTCTACCTCAAAAAAATCTTAGCAAATAAAGTTGACAAAACTTCTAACCAGATTAAACATTGATAAATCTGCTGGCTGTGATGGATTGCCTCCCAAATTTCTTAGGTTGGCTGCACCCCAAATTGTCCTACCAATTACCAAAACTTTTAATCTTTCCTTTGAGACTCAATCAGTTACTGACATCTGGAAGTCAACCACAGTGGTGCACTTATTTAGGAAAGGCAAACACACTGCCCTGGATAACTAAAGTCCCATCTCCATTCTCTCAGTCCTAGCCAAGGTACAAGAGAGAATAGTCCATAACCAACTGACATCTTACCTAGGCCACCACAGGCTCCTCTACATGTAGCAGCATGGTTTCAGGAAGGGACATGGAACCTGCACTGCTTTGATCAGCTTCATGGACTCAGTCTACCGAGGTATGGATAAAGGACCGATGACAAATGCAGTATTTGTGGACCTGACCAAGGCTTTTGATCTGGTAGCTCATAGTCTGCTGCTGCATAGATTAAGAACATTAGGCAAGGGCTCTGCAGCTATCTGGTGGATTGCAAGCTATCTACAAAACAGGTCTCATTTTGCCAAACTTGGCAATGTAAACTCTAGTGCACACATCATCACCTGTGGTGTGCCCCAGGCATCAATTCCTGGTCCTCCTCCCTGTACAATACTCTGGCCAGGAACACTGTACTATACATTGGACACATGCTCTCTGGGTTTTCATACAGCAGCCAGCCAAGGAGGTGAGAGGAGGGCTGTGCCAATCACTGTATCAGAGCCATAGCACTGGCACTTCAGGTACTGGGGGTTGGCAAGGTGGTTGGTCAGTGCCCGCAGTGTAAGGGGGCTGTTAGACACAAGGGAAAGATGATGTTATTATGGTGAATGGGATTGGTGGGTGTAGGGTACCACTGGACACCATGGAGTATTGCATTTGTTTTGTCAAAACACATTTTTATTTTTTAACAAAGAAAAAGACACGCAAGTGGGAATATTGTGTTTTTTATGAAGCCATGGATCAGAGACCGAGAGGACCACTTGCCACTTGGGAGTATGCTGTTGTTTACAGGACCAGGGATCAGAGACAGGGGAATCGCTGGATGCCAAGAAATTACAGTATTCACATGAGGGTGGTGATCAGTGGGTGGGAGGGACCACTGGACACCGCCATATTACAGTATTCAAATGGGGCTGGAAATTGTAGGGTGGGAGGGACAACTGGGCTCCAGAGAATTACAGTATTCACACAGGGCCAGTGATTTGAGGGTGTGGAACCTCTAGGCACCAGGAAAGTGGCATTCGCATAATGGGGCTGGCAGCTGGAGGGTGGGAGGTCCACTAAGCATCAGTAAAGTGTCATTCACACAAGACGGCTGGTGATCGGAGAACGGGAGGAACTCTCACAAGGAATGTTTTGTTATCATAACAGAGCTGGTAAATGGAGGATGGGGGACAATGGACCATGAGGGCATATTACTTATAACTATGGGCCAGCAATCAGAGGGGAGGGGGACCATGGACCACCACGGCATATTATCTGACACTATGGGATGGTGGTCAGAGTGAGGGGATGACTGGACACTATGGACATATTTTTGTTATGGGGGCAGGTGCACAGATTGGGGGAAGGGCCAGTCACAGGGGCACAAACCTGCCACCACTTCACATGCAGATGTACCCACAATGGGAACGAAAATGGGACCTTTGTGCATTGCATGCCAAATTTTATCATTTGCATGGGGACTTCTTAATAAGCTACCAGTGCTATCTGGTCTGTGGGTGCTGTTCCCTCCACTGCCAGGATCCATGTCAGGGTAGTGCTATTCAACTTGGTATTTTGCTGATATGCCCCTATATTCAGTAGGAAAACACTAGTGTGCTGTATGACTGACTATAGTGCCCTTGGGGTCCTGGGCAGTGGGAAAGTACAGCACAAAACTTTGTGCTCCACATTGCCAACTTTTGAATATTGGGCCCCTGGTCTCCAAGTAAGAGACAGATGTCATCTGTGTAGGCTGATGACTTAGTTGGCACTGGTCCCATTGGGGTTTCTGTCTTGATTAATTTATCATCACTTCCCATCCAGGCTGTGGTCCCACAGGGTTCCATATTAGGTCTTATCCTGTTTTCCAATTTCTAAATGACCTCCCTGCTGCCTGTGACAACTTGCATATACACATGCATGCTGGTTACAAGGTCATCTTCACTTCTGATCTCTCCACTGCTTCTGTGGAAAACCTGTTCCAGCAGGATTCTCCCAATGTCCTTTGCTGGTTTCACACCAACCATCTCTGGGTCAACAATTAAAAAATGGTGTCTTTGACCTTTGGGACCAGCTAGAAATTGACCAATCTTTCAAAACATCTGGCCTTCTGCACACTGGATGGCTCCCCTTTTGGAAGTGGTGCAATCCTTCAAGTACCTTGTTGTGTGGCTAGACAGCAAACTTGACTTCTCAGGCCACATTGATGCCCTCCATGCAAATCTTTGTCCTAAGTTGGGCGCCCTGTACCATAATAAAGACTGCCTTTGCCTGCTGATCCACCATGAGCTGATCACCAAAATGGTGCTCCTGGTCTCCAGCTATGCTAATGTATTCTACAGTACTGCCCCCTCAGCTTCCCTAGCCAGACAGGGCACTCTCTGCAATTCCTTTTGTTGCTCTGCAACTAACTGCCCTCCTTGTACTCATCATTGTTCTCCCTACACCTCTCTTTCCATTATCCCCCTACCATTACATTGCCGGTTGCACTGTTCCTCCTTCATATCAAAACACTGGTTTGGATCCCACTCCTCTTCCTAGTTACCCTTGCTCCTTACCTTCTTCATCCCAGAGACCAGAGCACCTTCTCCATTCCTCATCCCCCTTCTTCTGCTGAGCAATTTGCCTTCTCCTATCACTTTCCTACTCTCTGGAACTTGCTTCCCTCATCCCTCCATCGTTCCACCACCCCAGGTTCCTTCAGGTACCAGCTGAAACTTCTCCCACCCCTAACAAGCTCCTGCTTCTCCTAAAAGGCTTTTCCTTTTACACTGGCATCACAGGGCTTTGATTGTTTGCCTGTTTGCACTTGACACTAATGCACTGCACTGCTCTTTGCCAATCATTCTATAGGACAAATTTTTGTTGTATCTTGCAAATGAACTTAGCATGTTACTTGTATGTAAGCTTGCAGTTTAGTTTACTCCATGATGTAACTGTGAGGTATTATACACTGTATTCTGCCAGCACTTCAAGTCTGCATTTTGTAGTGTGCTGTACAGGATTTGGTTTTGTTGCTCCTTCCATTTCCCTTTCCCCCAGGTCATACCTGGAAATGAGATTTAGCTCAGTCGGCCTTTCTCAGTTACCAGTTTTCAAATAAATAAATGAATAACATTTTACACAAAATCCAGTCAGTATCCTTGCCTCACATCTGTCTTCATTAGGCATGAGGGACCTAAAATCTGTTTAGCAGAGGTGTAATAATGCAATGCCTAGAGGGATTGGATCAGTTTATAAAAACATCTGCTATGCCATACTTTTCCATGACTTAATACAAAGAGACAGGAGAAGGCCTTGTGAGTGTTCTTTCTCACCACTATCAATCACAGCAAGAAACATAGAAAGGTTGCCCGGGATTCTTCTCCCTAGTATGAAGCAAATTTGAAGCAGGGCTATGAGAAGGGATACTGCAGTTGCCAACCTTGTACCTAGGCTCTTCATAAGAATTTTAGCATCAGTATTTCATAAACTCAGAAGGTGCCAGTTCTTTGTATCTGTCTTGTCCCCTTGTTGTAAAGAAATAGCATAATTCATTGAGTTATGATTTTAGCTGAATTTTTGGCCCAACCATAAAGAATTGTACAAGATAAACAATACCTCTACCAGATCCTCCTATGGGGCCTTATAAAGCTTCCCCAGCAGTCCACGGCTTCCTGGAACAGTACCTGTGCTAAAGGATCAAATTGCCTTCTGGGCTGCCTCCCTAGTTACAGTTGCCTGTAGTGCATCATGAAGGTAGATGGGTAGGTAGGTAGGTAACATTTTATTCATATCAAACTAGAAACAGGGATAAAACTCATTTGAGCCTAAGCTCATTTACAATGAGATCCCAGGTTGCTTCACATAGAAACAGTTCCAACAATAACATCAAAAAATTACTTCTTAATTAATAATTACATACAGATCAACTGGCAGTATACAATAAGCTCTTGTGTGACTGGATAGAGTATGAAAACTCCACAAATATACTTTCTACATTATAAACTGACAGCCCTAACTAAATTCTCTTGAGTATTACATAGGGTTCTAGAGTCATATTCTAACCAGGTCATTACTCAATTTGATATCCTATCTCTTCAAGGAATCCACAAAAAGGCTGACTTGGGTTTTCCTCTCTGTGCATCCCAAATTTTTTGTGGAATAATCATAATTTTAATCATCTGCAATAGACAATTTTTTAGCAGATGATGCTGAAGATCCAGATATTTCATGTAGTCATCAGGTTTCTCTTCTTTGCCAGATCAATAAAAAATGTTCAACTCCACTTTAATGTCCTCCCAGCTATCTAAGAGATTGTCATACATTACCATTAATGTCTGTTTACCTTTAATAAAATGATGGACCTATTCAGGATCCCAATATCAGATAATAGTGAAAATTAAGCTTCCCCATACTAGGACCCACTCTAGGCTTACAGTGAAGCCCAACTGCAAGGAAACTTGATTTATGATCTGACTTTCAATAGGCATTCTTTATACTGAAACAGTATTTAGCCAGGAGAAAGAAACAAGAAATCTATTCTAGCTGATAATGACCCTTTATGGAAGGTATAGTCTGTGTTACCATGGTTGGCAGCAACAGTATCCACTAAAAGAATAGAAGTTATCTTCTGGAGAAGGTAGGATGCATCACACTATATTTTACTATTTTGTGCCTTTCCACTGTTGGTACCAAATGCACAGTTAAAATCCCCACCTAGGACAATACCTTTAGTGGTGTAAAGATGTGGCCTTATTGTTTTAAACAGATCTATTCTTTCCATTTTAGTCTGGTGGCTATAGATATTTACTAAGTGGAGAGCCAAGCCTTTACTGTATATAGAGGGCCCCATATTCAAAAGTCCCAGGCTGCATCACACAAGTGCTTGTGCATCGCAACTGAGATGCACTGGCGCAAAATAATGGGGTATTCAGAAGATGCACTGTGAGATGTAACCATGCATGTCCAGCTGAATATCCCAAACCTGCACAATCATGCAGTGGGAGATGCTATGCGCAGCAGGTGATCTGAGCCCTATGGGCAATGGAAATGCACGATAGATGGCCACCTGCACAGTGTGCAAAATTGCAATATTCAGCCAGTCTACGCAAATGACTTACTGCACATTATGAGCCCATTCCCCACATGCGTAGCGCACTACTGGAATGTATTCAGCCCATTTGCATACCCCAGGCATGTCCAGTTCCAGCTTTGCAGGGCCACTCCACCACCCCACAAAGGTGAACAGGAGGTACTGCAGCCTAGCAAGCAGGTGTGATGGAATGGTTGTGTGTGTGGATGGGTGGACTGCATTGGCCTGGGTACAGTGCTAGTACCCATAGCACTGCACAGGGTCAGACTTGGGTAGAGGAGGCCCTACCTGAACAAGCAAGAGGGGAGGGTACAGGGTGACACAGTCTGATTTATACGCCACATGCATGTGATACACCAGCTCCGTATGCATGCTACAGTCACCTGCAGTGCCCCCCGTATGAAATGACTATGGTGATAACTACAAGGAATGGCAATGTGCAGAGGGTGACCAGGTACCTGAATGGGTGAGTCCCACCTGTGTGCACCTATGGTGTACCACCGTGGGTGTGTGCCACAGTTTAATCCCTGGCCCATACCAGGCTGCCACTCATACCACCAGGCTACCTGGGCACCGTTGCCTCAGATAGCACCCTGGGTGCATGCCACATGTGTGCAGGCCATGGCCCCTGGTACATGTGCTGCAGTGTGGCCATCTGCTCTGCTGGTGTGCTAGGAGGCACCCAACATCACTGGCATGTGGCAGCTGTGTGTCTACATCCTGGTCGCAGTGTGGGGGATGGCTCTCTTGGCAGTGCCCGTGGTGTGCCAGCACCTGTGACTTTGTGTACTTCTCTCCTGGCATGACTGCTGTGTATGGGTGCCTAGAGTACATCCAGGTGCCCCTTCAAGTGCTATCTCAGGATGGCCTGTCTGCAGTTCTGCAGCCTTCATGTGGGTGGCTAGCCAATTTAGGCCATCATTTTGTCTGCCTAACTTTGCGCTGCACATTTCTGGGATGCACAGCAGATACACCTTGCATTTTGGCTGAATATATGGATGCACATCATATTCATGTACCCACCCTCTTTTTTGCATCACATACATTATTTCTGCACAATTGCACATTCAGAAATGGGTGACATGTCTCTCCCTTTTGAATATCACACTTCCGCACATTTTCTGAGATGCGCCACGCATCTCCATTTTGAGCATGCACATCTCCTTTGAATATGTTGGCTTTAATGTCTAAATTCAATGGTCTACTGTGAACAAGGACAATTAGCATAAGGATTTCAACTGAATAATTCAAAACACGATGCTCACACCAGAACACCAATCCAAAGGGACCAAAACAAAGGGCTAAGAATCCACAACTTCTTTGCTGCATTAATCTCAGCCATGGTGTACAGTCTGGTATCCTGAAGAAAGGTGATATCTGGCCTTATATTCTGTAAAAAAGGACAAAGTTGTTAAATCTTTTTTGTATATTACAAATACTGTTAGTATTGGGGGGGTGACAGAAATATCGGCTTCTATGCACTATTGGGGCAGGGGTACATAGAATCTGCGTGTACCCCACTGGCATAGCTGTGCACCTGTGGACAGGTGCACACTGGTAGCATTCACAAACTGGCCGCCACCTGTCTATGGCTCCCCGGTGCACAGGACTCCGCAGGGTGGCTGCGGGTGGAGTCACAGACCCAGCCAGGCATTCAATCAGATGCCTGGACTGGGACCCACAGTGGATCCCATACGTGGCAGGGTGCATGTTGGCAACAAACCCCACAGATGTCTAAGGGCCAGCAGCTGTGGTGGTGTGCGGAGGGCAATGCTGCTGAGCCTCCAATGGCACCAGAAAGGTACACATGGACGGGGTGGGGGGGATGGCAGTCAGCAGTGCAGGAGGAAGACACTGTAAACTGCCATTAGTGGGGGGATGGGCAGGCAGTGCCATTTTGGGGTGACAGGGCAGCATCCATGTCCTGTGCCCCTGTGTACAGGATATCCGGGGAAGGGGCACCAATGTTTGCTGGGGCAGGTAGGAGGCACTGGGCAGCCATATGCAGTAGCCCTGGTGTGTGTAGGTGGGTAACTCACACTGTTGTCAGGTGACTCTCGCTGTGTTCATGGGGCACATAGGAGGCTTATGGCAGGGTTCTTCCTGGCATAACCTGCATCCCCTGTACACTCTCACTGCCAGCACTATGTGACTTGGTGCATGGTGCATAGTGCTGGCATGCCCCTCACCCACCCCCAGCATGGCCAGGGGATCAGGTGCATAGGTGCTGCACACCCCCTTGGAGCATCCAGCATGGGGGGGTGCATTGGGTGTGGAGTGGCTGCACGCCCCACATGTGTGCATATAGCCACCCTGTTCCCATAGTGCATACGGCCCATTGTGAGTAGTAAACCAACCATAAGAAGAAAGAAAACATTCCTCATGAAAACATTATTTCTTTTTACTGCCTGCTTTCCTCCCCCCACCCCATTTTACTTTTAGTTTTCTGTTGTTTAGAGATCTGAGAGTCCATTATGGGGCCCTCAGTTTCATATGAGGTATCTTACTGGGATGGAGACACTGAGAATGCATCTAAGTCATACTCTGTGTCCCCCAGTTCCCCCTGAGTAGACAAGACCTCAGACTTATTTGATACTGAAACTGTATCTTTCCTGGACATCATAGGTTTTGGTTTTCTTCTCAATTTCTGCTGTCTGGTTACCATGTGGAAAATATGTGTTTCTGCAGTTGAAGGCAGGGGCATTTCCACTGGGATATGAGATGCAGATCCTGAGGTAGCTAACAGGGGTGGATAATCAGAAACAAAAGTCATGCAAATGTAGGGATTGATCCTTAGTGGGTTGCTGAGTATCTCGGCCAGTTAATGATTCCACATTGTCCTCTATTGGGTCCACATGTTCTTCTAGGGAGGGTACAGGCATTGGTCCAGAGTACTCAGACTGATTAGAGCTTTTAGAATGGGTTTGAGGTGATCAATGAACATGAGACAGGGGCATTTGGATCTGCTTCACATCTTTGGTTGGTTCGTTGACATCTATTCAAGAACAATCATGTTTCCCTTGATTCATCATATCCTTCCTGTTGTGGGATGCACAGGGACAGTTTCAAGAGCAGTGGTCTACCTCTTTGCATAAATTACAGCAATTTTATTTTTACAGTGCTGGTTAACATGACCTAACTTGGCACAGAGACGCTTTGTTTCACAAGCTCTACTCAGGTGGCTTCTGGACTCACACATGCCATTGGTTAGTCAAGGTAAAAAATGCCTCCCCTATCCCACCCAGGAAGGGGAGTTATTTTCTACCCTGGCCAACCCAAGGGAAAAAATGACTTCCCTACCCCTTCCCAGCTTGTTAAATGGCTAACCCCAGATTCCATCTGATGCAATTTAACTTGTCCTGTCCACCAGTCCAAGTGTTCTCTAAGTTGATTACTGGCTCAGGATTATCCTAAATGGAACATTTTTAGGGCTACAGTATGAGTAGAGCCTATAGCCCTTTTGGGATTGATCAGATTGTAGCTCTAAAATGGCTGATCGTGGAACTCTCTCTTTTTGGACATTTGGAAGTATTCCTCCATAGCTGCAAACTAGTGCACTCCCCCTCTGATTTTTGCTATTTGCTGCCTTATGTTAAAGGTATATGAAGGGAGGTGGGATGCTACTGTACTGTACCTCAGAACTTTTCAGGATATTAACAAAAAAAGTTTTAAACTGCTGTTTCTATCATCTGTCCAGCTCAGTCTAACAGATTTAATATATTCCTTTTAACAACCTAAAGGTTAACTCATTATATGTTGTCTGGCATTTCCTGAAACTGAAAGTCAGAATACAGTGTCAGATTACAGACAGTGCAATTGCAGTCTGTTAGCTATCTCATTTCTAGGGCAGGACAGGTTGCACACAAGCACACACAAACACACACATACACACACACACATACACACACACACACACATACACACAGCACCAGCAGCATTTACTCTGACTAAATAAATTCAAGAGGACTGATTAAGCATCATGGCAGTTTTTGATGATTGTGACTAAACAGCACTACATGGCACCAACAAGAAAATAACTTTGGTCATTTGGTAGCTTTTCACAGCCCTATCGGCTCTGGCTAAATCTTGTTGTTTCAGCCAGCACAAAATGTAATTTGAGCTTATCCCCTCATTTTTCAATAAAATGGTAATTGACTTGATCTCAGGTTTCACTAGAGGTAAAGCAAAGAATGTGATCCAAATAGGTGTAGATTTTTCTGCATGGTATTTAGTCCAGAACCTTTCTAGTCCTGTTGCAGTTTTGAAACTGATGTCAAAAAGTGTATCTGCAAGGGTTTGCATGTGCACATATAACGACATAGCAAATAATTTTATATTGTCCTTAAGAAGGGTACTGGCCATGTACTGTATATCCTATCAGGGGCTTCAACTACTGTAAATCACCTTTATAGTGATTGTGAACCACATTACATCTTTTAGCTAATTCCATCTTAGGGTAGAAGAAAGCTGCATAACATCTTCTGAGCTCCTGTGTATGTCCAGCATTACAGGAACCTTTTTTCCTGCCATGGGTGGGGAGGGCAGGGGCACAAAGGAATCACTCAGTAGAGAGATCTGAATCCATTGACCTAAAGGATGATGCAGACTCCTGGTTATCTGGGCCACAGTCAAATTGCTACTGTTGATCCAAGGGAGAGAGAGAGAGAGGCTGATCCTTTGACTTTTGAGTCTTTGATACTTTTTCAGTGTCCTCATGAACTGCCTCTGCATTAGGGCTTGGAGGAGGCATTTTTATGTCCCATGAAGTATCCATAAAAACAGGCCTTTCAAACTAGTCCCCTAAAGAGTTTTCTGGGCTGACAAGTGTTTTTTTTCTTTTTGAGGGGGGTGGGTACTGGAATTGAACATTTGGCTCAGCTTGCTGTGTCAAAGACTCTTCACTATGTTCCTGCAGCATTGGCCTCTCAGAATCCTGTGTCACAGTGTGCTTTAGTTCAGGATTGGGTAAGGGTACCTCCAGCACTGCAAGTAGTCCATCTGGTGCTTGTTTAAATAAAACAGGCTCAGTATCTGCAGAGAATTGGAAACTAGAGGGAACTTGAACCTCCATTTCAAATAATACTGCCCCAGCAGGCTGAGTTTCAGAGTTAGCATCCAGACTTTGTCTGACTGCAGCTGTTTTCAGAACCCTTTCACCCTCCTCCCCTGGACAAGTCAGAGTCACAAATTCCCTGTTTTATAACAGTCACCATACCATTGTTTTATCTGTGTCATTCTGAGTAATAGAGCATTGACCTGCTGAAGCTCTCTACTGTTCTGAATAGTCTCGCTTTCCCTCTGGTGTTGTAGGCTGCCATTCTCTGCCATCCTTAGTCCTCTCCCAACGTGCTTTTATTAAAGCCTCCTCCACACTCAGTGTAGATACTACATTTGTAGATACTATTGCTGATTAAGGAGCCATCACCATGCTGCTGTCTTTGATCGATTGCCTCTTGATGCCAAATGGCCTGCCACCATCAGCTGTTCTGAAAATGACAGACCCTTAATTCTCATGACCAGGGCCTGTCCCTCTTTCATCTGGCTGTTCAGCTGACTTGCACTCCCACTGTGAGAAGAAACAGCACTAGTCATACCAGCACTCTGGCTCTCAGATAACACAACAGGAACTACAAGGGAGGATGGCTATACAATACTACTTAGTTCAACATGCTCCTGGGCAAGGCTTTCTCTGAGCTGAACTTTTCTTCTTCATCAGCTAGTAATGACAGCAAATATGCTTAATACTTCTCCCAACACTTTCCCTTTGGAAGTAAAAGGAAGTACAGGGACAGAACTGCCTCAGATGTGCCCTAGTTTCCCATAATAACTACATGCAGAATGTCCTCAGCAACCAGGCAGGGAACACCTGAATCCAGAAGTTCCCCCATCTGCACTCCCTCAACTTCCTCAATACATTAGGTGGGAAGAAAAGCATTTTTCATCACCTGGGCAGCCATTCTCCTCTCCCCTCTGATCTCCATAATCTCTGACAGGAACTGCAACAGGACCCCCTGCCAAAGTGTAGGTATTAAGAAAACAAAACTAAATCATACAAACGAAAAAAACAATTCATAAACTTCAAAACTCAAACATACACACAAGGAAACACAACATAAAGAAACAAGACGTGTACACAACAACTACTGTCAAAACAAAAGTCAAAAATAAAAGAAACTTTATTTGTAATCAACATTTAGAGCTTATGTTTTCAAATCGGGATAAATCTTCTGATGAAGTCTTCTATCTCATGGAGGTATTCAATTCGGAGATTTCCAAATATTCTGAAAAACAGACTGAGAAAATATTTTCATATCTCTTTAAAAAGATTATTTATTATTAATCTTTACTATCAGCCCTGATAAAGGTGTATCTTGATGTTGTAAAAGAACCAATATCTTATCTGCCAACTATTCCATTTAATACATGCAAAAATCACATGTAATGTGCGAGGATGAAATTTCCTCCACCATCCCCACCTATTACCCAATAAATTAAGGAATTATAATTCAGTAAACCAAACTGTGGTTCTTTCCAAATTCTTGCTAACTGATCCCAAAAGGTAACAATGTATGAGCATTGAAAAACATATGTTCCATTGTTTCTAACTGGTTAATACACCCTTGTCTAAGACAATATTTGTCCTCAATGCTTTTATGCTTATGATTATTCCTTATATTAATCTTTCCATGACATTACAACCACATGACACCCCACATTTTCTGTGGTTTTCTGGGTTCCTGCAAATGTTCCATTAGCCAGTACATTGAAATTCTGGGACTATAGTTGAATACTGGTATAGCTGCATAAAAGGAAGTATGAAAATATTCATGTATGTTCTTTTTTGACTCAGTTTGTACTGTACACTTCTGTAGATTCCATTTTTTTTAAAGAATACATCAAACATCCCATCATATGATTAGAAATCCCTCTAAATAATGTTACAGAGTTATTTACCCATTTCTCCAAAAATAAAGTACATATCTGTTGAAAAGAAGCTATCCAATGTTTTTGGTCCTGTAAATGTACAGGTCGCAGATTCCAAAATATAAAATTACAGATAAAGAAAATTATAGGGTTAACCATAGATAGACCCCCTTCCTTTACTGAATACTAAGTTTTATTCCTATTGACTGGATTCAACCTACTGCCCTAGATTAAATGAAAGAATATATAATGAACCCTTGCTTCCAGTTTTACAAGTAATGGAAACACCATACTCAAATATACAAATATGGGGAGAATAAAAGATTTGCACAGAAAAAAAAAAACTTTCGTTTAAAGGGTATAGGAAATCTGTTCTAATTGACAGCAGTTAGTAATGTTTCCAGTTACAGAAATGAGAGTCATACCTCCAGATGATCCATAATTGACTGTACTTGATTATACAATGGCAAATTAAATTCTGGCTTCTGATTGGCTAGCTATCAGGATTTACATCATGTAAATCCTGAAAGTACGCCATGGGAAATAGTGCCAGCTCAACGCCCGCCTGATCCCCACACAGTATCAATATGAGCACCCCACTGGCACCTTTCAAACCCTAGACACATGAAGCAGCAAATTCAAACAACCTCCTCACTAACCCAACTAGCAACTGCAGAACTCTGTAGAAATCCTGCCCCAAAGCTACCTACAAAACAACTGCTCTGTTTTATTTAAAAAATGAATGTGTTCCTCCTTGACCCCTGTATTTACATCTCTTCACCCTCTGCTTCCAGAATAGCCAAACATCTGAAACCTGTACTGCACTCACAAGACAGTTCACAGTGAGACCCATGGCTGTTGCTACACTGTGAGTTTCAAATACAGGAAAACATTGTTACCTGCCATCTCTTGTAACTCTCACTCACTCCAGTTTAATTGACAATCAGTGCGCCTCCTGTAAATGTCATGCCCTCCACCCTCTCTTACAGTACCACACTAACTCCATTCAAAGAAAAAGAAATAGTTTCCTCACAACACCGTGCACAGAACTCATTCTTTGACGTACAGTATTCAGCACCGACATTCACATCACACATTACACGATGATGGCACTATAAACAACCAGTTCTTACTTCTACACTCTCTAAAAAAAAACACGACTCCCACGCTACCTCAGCAAAACAGCAACATGACACAGTGCAGCATCTGAACCTCAGAACCAGCTACCAACTAAGAATTATTTTGTATCATGGATGAATAAATTCATTAAAAATAACTTAAAATAAAAAACTCTATTTTTTCTCCTCACAAAAAAACAAAACAGGGTCATTGCATAATTGCAATAAACCTCTCGATGATGTGGGTGATGCCAGGATTTATCCATTTCTGGTGTGTTGTTGGTCATTTGGCTGCGCCTCGTGACCGAACAACACACCAGGCGTGGATAAATCCTGGCATCATCCACACCCTCTCATAGTCTATTGCTTAAATAGACACTGATGTAAAAAAAATCTGTGTTTTCAATTGTTTTCTTTTTATGGACAACATTCTTCACAGTTCCCTTCATGGAACCAGTAATTTGGAATTTTTGCTATGTCATGATTTGTATACAGAATGCTAAGAATGAGCTGTACACCTATCAGAACCATACTTAGAGTTCTGTACACAAACTGTGACATAGTTAAAACTGCAGATGGCTGGTTCCACAAAGAGAATGGCAACAGAAGGCTGCCCATAAAAGCAAAACACAGTTTCTCACATTGCATTTTATTCAGGTACAGTTACATAGGGTCCATTTAGGGTATGCATATCATTTATGTAACTGGGAACATTGTACATGGCTGCCAATTAGAAATAATTTCCTGTCCTATTAATAAGTAGTACACTCCCTGCTACTGTCAAATGACAGGTGGCCAAAGAGGTGTGTGGTGGGTCTGTGTCACCCACCATAGATTTGGTGTGGCACCAGCTGTATCGTAAGAGAGACCAGGGTGGGTTATCAGTGCCGTGGGTGGGTGGGGGGACCACTACCACTAATTGGGGTTTGACTGGGGCTGCGGGTGCCGTTATGTCTTGGAAACGGGACCAGGGCTTTGTTGTTGAGGGTGCTACTTGACTGTAGTGGCACATCTGTGGCAGGCCAACTGTGGCCATGTGGGGGTGGTGGTCTCATGACACACTGGGGTGGGGAGCTGTCATTTGTACAGGGACAGGGAGTGGGTGGGGGAGGGACCACTGGATGCCAAGGAATTATTGTAACATTATGGGAATGGGTGTTGGGTGGAGGAGGACCACTGTACATCAGCTAATGTAACATTATGAGAACAAGTATTGGGTGGGGTGGGAGGGACACTGAACAGCAGGGAAAGTGTTACAACATTACAGAAATGAGTGCTGTGTGGTGTGAGGGACCACTGGACACCAGGGAAGTGTTATAACATTACGGGAATGGGTGTGGGTAGGGGGAGGGACCACTGGACACCAGGGAAGTGTTACGACATTACAGAAATGGGTGTCAGGTGGGGAGAAGGACCACTGGACACCATGGATGTCACATAACTCTGCTGTGATTGGGATCAGAGGAAAGGGGGAATCACTAGACAGTGGTGCCTAATGTGTTTCAGGGCACCAATGCACTACCTCCAACAGCCACTAGGGTTGTGCCAGATTAAGACCAGGTTTCAGTCAAAGGTATTTTTTCCATACAAGGGGAACGGACAAAGTGTCCTTGCATGGAGCAGAAACACTGACTATCAGACTGTGCCAATATATTAAGGTCCCTGCACCCAATTTGCATAGTTTTGCCTTGTGCACCCCTCTACTTTTTGCCCCAGCACACCAGTATGACAGCAAAAAATAGGCATTTGAATATGGGACTTTGGCGAAAAACTAGATGTGCACGTGCAAACCGAGTTTTGTGCTGGGACAATCTTTTGAATATCTGGCTCACGGTCTGACTCTAAATATAACTTCTGCACTAACATGACTAATGTCTGTATTGATTCATTAAAGAACAACTCTCTATCACAGTAAAAAGCTTTACACCTATTACATTTTAACTTTTTAGCTTTCTAGTTCTTTGTTATTGTTGTCATTTTCCCCTATTGCTGGTCTACTAAATATTATAGATACTGTAATACAGAAAATATTTGACTGAGTCTTTCAAATGTATCTAACTCATCCATGCTAGCCACACAATTGTTGTTTGTTTCATCACAGTCTGTTATTACGGTGAGCACGTTGGTGTCATAAACCAAGGCACTGTGAGGTTAAAAGCGGAGATGAAAATGTTTTCCAATATTTTCTATATTGACTTCTTAGATGGACTAGCAATATGTGCTGTAAGTCCCGGAAAGGAACACTGAAAATGAAAAAAATGTATTCTCTAGTAAATTGTAGCAGCTGAAACAGCTTATTTATGAAAGCTCATGCTGAAGTGCACAGTTGCTCTCTAATATCTTTAAAATGCCATACATGTGTCTTCTCTTGAGCTAAACCTGTTGGTGAGGCTGAGAGGGGGTGCATATTGCTTTAGGTCTATGCCTTCCGGTATCGCCAAGGCTACGGTCAGAATATTCACACTTGAGACCATTTTTCTGGCACTACCAGGTAAGCAGGAACACAAAAGGGTCAATATGTTTGCTTTGAAATGGTGTATAATCTTTTATTGCCAAATATTTTTTTCTTTTAACTCATTTTGGGTGTACAGTATTTGAGTATCTTTATATGTTTTATTTAAGTGTTGGTCCATACCAGTGGTGCAAGTGGTAGACAAGAAGTACAGGAACTCAGGCACTG